>PVJO010003245.1:0-127041 GCA_004026905.1 Hystrix cristata | reverse complement strand
TATGGAGTTTTTGCCCTTTTAGGACCAGGTGAAATGGCAATTACCAAAGTAATGGGGTCAGCAGATGGCCAAACAGCTTTTCCTGCATTAGCATGTGAAAAGGAATGTAAGAAAATTAACTGTGTATGACTCAAATTCCACTTATTTGCTGCTAAGTATACATATTTCTAGAGCCAAATTCTTTAAAAATGTAACTCTTTGGGGGATCTTGTAAAAATTCATTTCCTGTTCTTGGCCATTAGTCTGTTTAATAATAAAGCTCACTTGTATCTAATACTTGCATTCCCAGCTCTGGAGCTTTACATGTATTATTGCATTCTTTGAGTAACCGTGTGAGGTGCTGGTTCTGCTAGGTTCACTGCAGAACAAAGTATCCACTTCTGTGTACTTTATACAGGCTGGGTTTCAAGACAAGAATTGATGCTGACCAGAGTATTGGAAGGGCTGAGGAACAGGTTCTAGGCCGGGCTTCCACTCAGAACTGCCCTGCGAGGAAAGTCATGACCTTCAAGGTCACTGGAGCTACTGAGCACATGAACACATCTGGGAGCGGGAAGCCCGAGCTAAGAAGTTGCTCTAGATGCCTCAGTCGACGCTGCCTTCGACTCTCGGGAAGCTGGAAGAAGGATGCTGGGATCACGCCACAGATGAAACCTCACAGCTCCGGAATTTTGTTTGCCAGCAGATCAACAGCCAAGTGAGGCAGGATCGTGGCCTCCTCATATCTGCCTTCCAAAGCTAAGACAATTTTATCATAATTACAGAATGAAAATCATAACCAAATCCCAGCTGCCAAAGGGTAAGAAATGCAGGTGTCAGCTTTCCAACCTCTGCTGGAGAGGAAGGATCCTCAGGGAAAGGTAGAATGGAGGATGAGGAAGGGAATCCGCATTATTCCATGTGGGCATTATTATTATCATCCTCAGCCCCCCAACACTTGAGAGAGAAGGAAACTGAGGCCTAGCGGAATAAGTAAATGGCCCACAGTCACCGCAAGGTGGTCTGCCCTAGAATCTGTGTGCTTAACCAGTAGGCGTAATCTCCTCTCACTGGTCAAGTTATGGGCCTTGGTACACATGAGCTAAAAGAAAAGTCCAACAGCATTGTTCACCAAGGCAAAATGTTTTCGATGATAAAAAAAAAACTCCAACAAGGTAAATTGGAAAACAGCCAAAGCCCTAGTTATACCACTGGACTCTTGCTGACCTTTGCAATACCAGACAAAACCCACTTATTCGGAGAGATTTAGGAAAGCTTCGTATTTCTCTTTTTCTGAACGTTGGAATGTTAATTCAGGTACTATTAGATAGTATTGAGGTGGTATTTTTATCATGAAAAACGAGGAATACCGAAAGATCCCACCCAGATGAACTGTTAGTCCTTAATTTTAAACCTAAACATCAGCATCTGCTGCTGAAATGTGTGAAGGAGCTCCTTCCCGAGACAATGTAATCGAAGCCGCAGAGAGCAACAGCAGAAATACTTCTTACCCCTCGGTTCAGAGCTCGTGCAACACAGACACTGCCAAGTTTTTCTACCCTCATTTACTTTCCCCCGGGTCTCCCTCTGTAGTCAGGCTCCGGTCTCGTGAGTTTGTTTGGGCCCCTGAAAGTTGAGGGACTGCCATGGACGCTGCTTGCAGGGTTCACCGCGAATCCCGTGATGACCAGGCTGTGTGTTAACAGTGGTGGTGTCAAGAAGTAGAAGGGACCTGGCTTCTCCTGAGTGCTTGCCAACCGCATTGAACTATGGCATGAAAACAACTCACTTTCGCCAATTTAAGCCCCTGCGATCTGGAGCTGCTGATTATAACATTTAGAAGACTTGACCTTCAGCTGCAGATTTTTTTTTAGCGAAAACAAGGTCTGGCCGAGAAGATCTAGCCTGGAGGCAGAGGCAGCCCGAGTCAGATTTGTACGGAAGCATGAGAAAGCCTGTTACTATCTCGGTAGCCTTCCCTTAATGGTACTTCACCTTCTCACCAACATCATCCCAGTATGCAAACACTCACTTATGGGTTATCATTCCTTCTGTTTTGCTTCTATGTCTCAGGTCAGGGAGTGAACTTGGACACTGTGGTGGAAAAGAGAAGAACTAGAGTTGAAAAGGAGACTTTATAATGTCCAGGGCTTTAAACTCCTTAGAAAGCTCCTGGAAGAGTTAGCTCCCCGGAAAAGTTACCCCTCCTCTGTGCTGAAATCAGATATGGGGATCAGCTCTCTTCCCCGGGGGAGGAGCAGACAAGTAGAACAGCAGCAGGGAAAGGCAGACTGTACATTCACCTTTCTGACGTTCTGGGGCAGAAGACAATGAAGTCCACCTTTTGTGCCCCAAAATATGTGCATAGCCTACAGCAGATTTTACTACCCTAAAAAGAAAACTCTAGCGCTCCTTTAAAATGCAATTTATATACAATAGCAAATATGTTCACTGTACATCACTTTTAGCTGTTCATTAAACCAAATCCCCCAGGACATTTTATGCCAGTGCTTTGGAAATTAGTCTTTGTTACTTTATATAATTGAAAACAATAAAGCTAAGTGCCTGTTATATTCTTCTGTAATTTGAAAGAGGGACTCTCAACCTCAGGTCCAATCTCTAGGCCCCTCAATGGCCTCAGAGGTAATGATGGGAAACTGCATTGTTTTCATTGTATCAGAAAACCTTATAGAAATGGGGCATTTAGTTTAAAGCTGAGTGAATGACTAAAATGTCCACCGTCTGGTTTTTTGACTGAGATTATATCAGTTTAGTATAATAATTGTCTCAAGGGATAGTTGGTAATTGATTATTTCATGCAATTTGGGAACTCTGAATAATAGTCACTTAATGTCTTTGATTAAAATAAATTGAATAAATTAATCACCCAATAAAACTTTCATAAAGAAGAACCTTTAAGAAATAGGCTCCATGTAGGAAAAATTAACAGCAATTTAAGAATCTAGCCAAAAAAGAGACACGACCCCAGTGTCTATCAACTGAAGAACAGATAAATAAAATGTGGCATATCCGTACAATAGAATATTACTCAGCCTTAAAAGAAGAATGGAGAACTAATGCATAGTTTATGGATGAACTTCATAAAACAGAATGCTTAGTGAAAGAAGCCGGTTGTAAAAGATATATTAGATGCTTCCACCTGTGTGAAATGGCTATCAGGTGCAAATCTGCCAAGACAGGAAGTAGATTAAGGGTTATCTAGGGCTGGGATGAAGGAGAACTGAGAATGACTATTAATAGTTACGAGGGTTCTTTTCATGGTAATGGAAAACTAGACTGTGATGGTTGTTGCACAACTATGTAAACATATTAAAAACCCATTAAATTGTACACTGAAACTGGTCAGTTATATAGTATATAAATTTATATGTCAATAGAGTTTTTAAATTTTTCCAGAATCATTAATTGTATTCCATATTTTCCATTTCACTTTGCCCCAAATCAGCCTGAATTCATAGAATCTAATGGTGTAAGTGTAGAATTGGATCTTGGGAATTGATGACAAACGCAAAGAGCAACTGTGTATCATCCCTCCAGAGATAACCCAGGACTCCTGCTCTCTCTCCTACCTTGCCCTGGGCCTTCTCCTGCACCCTGCACCTTACTTGTGGCTGGAAGCTGGGAGATCAGGCTATTCCCAGAAGAAACTGTTTTTCCCAGCACTTGGTCTTCCCATAACCACTCAGACTTCACACACCTCCATTTCTTGGAGAGCAAGTCCTGTGGCCCTTCCAATTCTCTGAGCCCAGGCCTCCTCCTGGAAGTTTTCTCTTCCTTTGCAGTCAGACTTCCCTGGCACTAGATCTGTAAATTTAACATCTTTTCTTTTTTCCTTTGAGGGACTTAATAGGTTTTTCTATCAAAGTCATCAAGAGGCACAAAAGCATTTTTCTAATTGTATTTTGTAAGTCAACTATGAAATTTTCAGGAAATATATAGAAGTGTAAAGAAGAAAATACAACCACTACCATCACCCAGTAATAATCTTTGTTAATAATTTGTCACATTTCTAAGATTTTATGAGTGTGTGTGTGTGTGCACACATGCATAGTTCTAAGGAGATATATATATGTACATATGCTAATATATACATTTTGATATATATAAAATATATTTTGGGGAGCTGGGGATTTAGCTCAAGAGGTAAGGCGCTTGTCTAGCAAGCACAAGGCCCTGAGTTTGATCCTCAGCACCAAAACAAACAAACAAACAAAAAACAACAGCGAAGAATAATGTAACTATACTCCTGGTTGGCAACGCCTACTAAAAAGCTGAGTCAAAAGCATAAAGCCAGGGGGTTGGGGCCTTAGCTCAAGTGGTAGAGCACAAGTGTAAGGCCATGAGTTCAATCCTCAGCACCAAAAAAAAAAAAAGAAAAGAAAAGAAAAAAAAAAGCATAAAGCCTTAGACAACATTTGTGTTGTGAACAAAACACTCCTAGTTTAATTTTAGGTTTTTCTATTCAGATTTATTCTGTCCTATTTTCCATGTTCTCTTATTTATATATTTAATCTAATTTTGTTACATGCTTTTCTATAAAAGACTCTAAAGCCTTTCTAAAATAAACTTTTTTTCCATCATAACCACTATAGTTCTGCTCTTGAATGTCCCCAAAGACCCATGAAGGCTCAGTCCCCTGCCCCGAGTGCTGCTGGGAGGTGGCAGAAGCTTTAGGAGGCAAGTGTATTGGAAGGAAGTTAGGTCGCCGGTGAGCCATTCACGAAGGAGATGCTAGAACTCTAGCTCCTTCATCTCTCCCTCTCTTTGCTTCCTGACCACAGTGAAGTGGTGGCTTCCTCTGACACACGCCCCTGCCATGATGCCACCACAGGCCTGAAGCGACGGGGCCAAGCCCTCATGCACTGAAACCCCTGAAAGCATGAGCCAACATAAACTTTTCCTCCTTTTAAATTATTTTCTCAGATATTTCGACACAGCAACAAAAAACTGACTGCAACAATAACCATTTTTAAGGGCACAGTTCAGAAGTCTTTTAAAAGCATAGTTCACATTGTTGTAAAATAGATCTCCGAAACCTTTTCATCTTGAAAAACAGAAACACATTAAATATCATCAACTTTTCCTCTTCCATCTGTCTAGTCCCTTCTTGTCTCACTCTTACAAAGACACTCGTCATTAGATTTAGTGTCCACCTCGACAACCCAGAATGACCTCTTCATTTCACATCTTTAACTTAGGTCTGTGAGGCTGTTTTTTTCAAATGAAATCCCACTCACAGGCGCTCGGGTTTAGGGTGTGGGGCTGCCTTTTCAGGGGCCACCATTCAGTCCACTACACTTTACTCTTAGAATCTTGATAGATTCTCAAGTGGTTGTAATAGGGACACCATTATTCCCTGTTTGTAGGTGAAGAAATTAAAATTTAGAAGGAATAAATATTTGGCAAAGCCCCATGGCACACCCCAAGGCTCCCTGCCACCTGGGTTGGCAGGGTCCACCTACTCTGTGCCTGTTACTGTCTTCACCCATATAAAATCAGCCACGGTCTACAATGTTCATCTTATACATTCAACTAATCTTGACCTAAAAGAAATAAAAGTCTTCTTTTCAAAAAAAGCATTCAGTCTAATATAAAAATAGAGCAATGCAATTACCTATTCTCACAATCGATTGAATAGTTAGCAATCCAACCTAAATTTAGATATTCATGCGATGTTCCAAAAGTGCCTTTTTGCATTTTCTTATCCCTTGAAATAAAAACACATTTCTTTAGTCCAATTCATTCTTCTAACACTTGTTGACTATCAACTATAGCTTACAGTATAATATCCTTTGCATATTTCTTTCCCTATTTTGGACATTTTTATTTTAGGGTAAGGATCATTTGAAGTCACACACACACACACACACACACACACACACACACACACAGAGGCATAAAGATATTCTAGCACTCTCTACATTCTAGATTATCATTAAATCTTTGAATATTGCTTTGTTTTGCTTTTTCCCTTTGCTTAAATTCAGGTTGCTTCAAGTAGCATTATATAATTGCAACCGGCTACTTCTAAAACTCTTTCTTTAAATAAAACTATTTTTACAAGTCAGATTTAGGAAGGGTTTGAAACAGAGCCAGGGATACACATTTAGTTAAGCCCATCAAAGCGATTTTAAAATAAGAGACTAATATCTTGCTGTTTTTCAAAGATAGCTCATGCTGCTGAGCACGGATTTTTAGTACATCCCATGTAGGTTAAAAAAAAAATAAAAACTCAATGAAATCACAACATCTTGTAAAGAAGAGAAAGAATCCTTGATAATCTTGTGTGCTTAAAGAAATAATGTATTTGATGAACTCATATACAAAATTAACGTCTGTTATCACTGATGGGGAGATTTAGTGGAAATGCAAAAATTGAAGTGACGTTAATTTGGTCATGCTTGAGAGGATCATCCAAAGAGATTCCTGTTTAGATGTTTAAAATGTAAATAGTATCCATCTGGGGACATGGCCTCACTTCACATAATATGTTTTCAGATAAGCAAGAAGGGGAAATTTGCACTAATACTACAGGGGCATAATTAAAAATAATTAGATACCAAGAAAATCTCCACATATTTTATAAAGTAAGTTTAAGAAAACAGACAGAGATTGATTTTGCATTTTCCGGAAATGGTGATCACGTAGCACAGCTTGGGATCTGAAGTCCCCAGTGATGTAAGCTTCCTTCCTTGTATATACCTGCCAATTTACTTGTTGAAAAATGTTTTTATAAAGAACTGTCTCCAGGGAAGAGAAGGTATGTGTTTAATGACTCAGACCTTGGCAACCATCAAAAAGTATGTTAGTTAAAGGCAACCCAAGAGCTTAATATGTATATAGCAAACCTAGGAAAGTACTGGTGTGGATGGAGAGATGGTAGATAGAGAGATAGATAGATAGATAGATACCTTACGATGAAATGAAAGGGTAGGCAGGATGATGATCATCCTGAACTTTGCTAAAATAACAAATAAGGCCAAATCTCAATGCAATCACATTTATTTCTTGCTCACATTATGTGAGGTTGTAGGTTGGTGAGGCTTGTGGTGAGTTTGCCCAGACTCTGTGTGTCTTCCCTTCTGGGACCCAGATTGAAGCAGCACCCACTATTTGGAAGGTGCAATACTCAGAGCCAAGGACAGAAGTTGAGGGGATAGAGCCAAACCACACAAGGGCATTGGAATTTTCTGTTGGGACACCGCATACTTCTCTAAACTCACATTCCATTTGCAAAACAAGTCCAAAGTCAGTAGGACGAGGAAGTACGTTGCACTACAAGGAAACATGGCAAAGTTGGAAAGGAATAAAAAATTGTGAACTAATAAAATAATGTATCAAACCTAAGATATAGAAAACAGTGGAACAATATAAATATATATTTTAAAGACAATATTACAATTACTAAATAGTGAGGCAATTCAGACAGAAAACTTCGCCAGCCAGTGGTAGGTGAGTCCAAATTTTATGGGATCTAAAAATACACAGTTTTTAGGAAAATATGATTAACTGCTACAACTATGAAATTAGGGTCCTTGAAACTCAATTTGCTTTAAGGCAAATTCAATTTTGCCTTCAGTTTATGTAATATTGAAAAATCTTACTCCACTGATCATAAAGTTGTGGCAAAAATATTCATCTGGTTTAAAAATTTGTATTTGAACTGTTCTTTGAAAACAAAATACAGTAATATTTCAGAAGGATCATTTATCCATTTGGACCTAAAAGCATGATAAGATAATCTCCTGACCTCCTAATATTTCTTAAGTCACTAATAAAAGGGAAGTAAAAGTTCTTGGAGGTCCTTCTCTGAAGAAACTTATCTGTTTGCATTTTTATTTATTCAAAGAATTCAGATTTGCTTCACATGTTAAATATGTGATGACCTACTTCATGGTGCTATTTTGAGTATGTTCAATTTTGAAAAAGATATTTTCCCCCATAACACACCAGAAGACAACAGATGTGTAGAAGCAAGACTTTTACTAAGAATTAGCACATACGTTTTTCAGCTAGAAAAAGTAATTAAAGTAATTTAGTTCTTGTGAGTTTTCCACAGTCTTGGATATTATTGTTGAGAATAATTGGAGAAATTACACATGTTGTGGTTTGAGACGGGTAAGCTAAAAATAATAAGACAAGGATAGGGTTAGAGTACTTTAGGATATATGGTGGGAAGCCTGGATTCAGTCTGTAGGTTAAAACATGAGAAAGAGTTAAAAAGTGGAGGCCAGTAAAAGCCTGTGCCTCACAGTCTCTACTTGGTGTGACAGGTTGGATAATTGTCCCCTTTTCTGCCCTTCCCCAAAAAAACCCACATTCAAATCTCTACAACGTGTGAATATGTTCCTTACACAGCAAAAGTACGCTACAGATATAACTAAGGTTATATGGATGTTGAGATGGGAATTACCCTGGAATATCCAAGCAGGTTGAACCTAATTGCATGAGTCCCTAAAACCAGAGACCCTTTCTGGGCTGTGGACAGAGAAAGAGATGTGATGACAGGATGGTATTCTTTCCCAGAGACCTCTGAGCTGGTCACCGAGAAAGGACACAGCCTGCTGACATGTTGATTTCAGTGTGGCACAATTCTCCTTGGGCTTCTGGCCTACAGATGTGTATGATAATAAATTTGTGTTGTTGGAACTACCGAGTTTGTGGTAATGTGTTGCTGTAGTAATAGAAAACTAATACACTCCGTGAAGCGGGGAAGCGAGTAACTCAGTGATATCCTTACCTCCCTGGTGTGACTACTTCCTGAAGATCCAAGTTACTCCCCAATCAGTACCAAATCCCTCTCTTGGAATCTCACCCAATTTCTGGGCCTGCCCCAGGTACATGCACTGCCACTCTGTCATGGTCCCCAAGGCACCCTCTCACCCTTGTTTTATCTCTTCCACTTTCCTCAATTGCTGTTGTGCATTTCAGATGCTCTGAGTTTGATTATTCTGCATGAGGTAAGGTGGCAAAACTTTAGCAGCCCCCTGGGTCACAATCTCCAGTGTGATCAAGCTGTTTGTGGTGAATTGGTGAAATGATTTGGAAATATGTTTATTTTCTACTAGTACAGTATTTGACAATACAGTACGGGTTTGTTCATATTGTGGAAACAAGAGCATTATAGTGTTAAATTCTTCTGTGGTCTATGAAATACAGACACATTTTAACTGTTAGCCTGCATTCTTGTTAAATCCACTTGAACTCCATTGCATTGTATGTCTATATTTTTGTTCTTGGCTGGACAGACTGTTGTGCAAAATAAGTATCTGTGTAGCTCCAAAGGGGATACTCAGGAAGAAGCCGTACAAAGAACTTTTAATTAAAAGCAAAAGCAAAAGTGAGTCATTTGGGAAAAGTTACAAAAAGATCTAGAATATATGTGAAGGAAAGAGATGGACTGAATCCAAAAACTTGTTTAAAAGAATTTGAATGGAAATGGACATTGACTGGAGGTGAGAAACAGTCACATAAACTATTACAAATGGCTTTCTTTGCACATAAAGTAGGCTAGAAAATGGATTCAAGCAATAGTGAAGGCATGAAAAATAAATAGACTGAATCTACTGAGGAGAAACAAATCCTGAGAAAAGACTCTGAAAGAATAAAGCCATTTGCCAGATAATGGGGGAGAATGATGAGCTTTGTATGCACTTACATTATAAAGTTATATAATATTTTAAATGCTTTAATGCGTATTCTTTTTTCAACATCAGAGGATTTAGTAATGTTGAGAAAAACATTTAGTGACATCCTCGTGGAGCGTAATATCTGGATTTCAGTTGCACATCACTGAACAAACAGGATATTATACAAACAGTGTTACTTTGCCCAAAATATTGAATATAACATACAGTCATCAACAGGAAGCACTAGTTTATTCACATGATTTAAATACTGCAGTTTTGCAAAAGAGGAGATTATCTGTGATTGTAAACTAGGATATTTATTCATGCCAACTTCCTTTTCACTATATCCCAAGTTGAAGCACCGAGAGTATAGTACATATTTCCCTTGGAGAGCAGCTGAGTGTAAGGAAAATGCTGGATGCGGTGCCAGAACACCTGGTTCCGAGCCCCCTTCCTCTGCCTGTAGAAGTGGGAAGACAAGGAGGCCTCCCAGAGCCTGTTCTCTACCTGAAAAACAGATAATGTTTACCTATCTGTGTCTGAGTCCCAAGATGAGGTAACATGACATACTACAACAGGAAAGTGCTCTGCGAATCTAATGATAGTTTCATGACCTGGTTCTTGTCATCAACTTAGGTCGTGTGTTCACAATATTGTCCAGTGCACATAAATATTTGGAAAATAAATGTTACTTCCCCTCACCCCATTTTGCCTAAAGCTAGCTCTGGTGACTTTTACCTTTATTTCTGAGTTCGCTTCTTTAATTCCTTGTTGACAAATTGTGTTATCATTCAGGTGTCAGAACAAATAGCAAATACACTGATTTAGAGATCAGCAAATATTAATCACTTGTTATGCACATGTTGTTACACAAGGTACTATTCAATGAACTCAGATAAAGGAGCAGCTTAATTTTGTTTTGCCTCTTCTAAACTGATTGGCTCTTTGTCTGAATTAATCAAATCAACTAGTAGGTTTTAGCTTCCGGTAGACTCAACTTAAATGTCACTTTCTATCTTCAAGGTGCTCTTTTGAGAATTGGTGATGTGTACAAGGTGGAAAACATTTTACTATTTAGAAATAAAGTACTACACGCTCAAGCTTATTAAACAGGTGTTTTCATTTGTAGTTTATTTCATTTCACTTTGAATTATGGAAAATTTTAAGCACGAGCATCAATCAGCATATTGAACAGTTAAATGGATCTCTATACACTTAACCTAGCTTCTGCCTTTAACAACCATGACCAGTCTTGCTTCATTTGTGTTTCTACTTCTTTCCATCCCTCTCCTACCCCATATTATTTTGGACTTAATATCACATAACCTATATTTAATTCTTTAGTGTTTCAATATGTATCTCTAAAAGACAATTAAAAAAAAGCCACAATAATATTGTGGCACTCAAAATAAAATAACTTCTTGATATCACCAAATATTTATATGTTAAAATTTCAACTGTTTTATAATTTTTTGTAATTTGTTTTAATAAATATTCAAATGAGGTCCATTTATTATGATTAGTGCTAGACCTCTTATTACTATTTTCAACTGATTCTCAACTTTTTCTTTTTTTCTCTTTTTATTTGTTGAAGAAACTCTGTCTTTTGTCGGGTGCCTTTTCTATAGTCGAGATTTCACTGAGGGTACCCTGTGGTTTGGTATAAATTTTTGAGTTCTGCATATTTGCTGAATGTTAGCAGTTGAATCTGAATTTGCTGTTCAACATGACATCCATATGTAACTTCCTTTTTAAAGTATGCTTTTTATTTTATAATAGTTTTAGATACATAGAAAAATGTGATGATCATACAGAGGGTTCACACCCGGTTCTTGCTACCATTAATATGGCACACTTGTTACAGTTAATACAGATATTGATGCTTTATTCAGATTAGTTCTTACCTTTTTATCCTCCAGGATCTTATCCAGGATGCCACTTTGCATTTAACAGCCATGTCTCAGTAGGCTCCTTGGGACAGTACCAATTTCTTAGACTTCCCTTGCTTTTGATGACCATGACATTTTGAGTATTGCTGAGATATTTTTGGAAGACGTACCCCAACTGAGATTTCTCCGGTTTTTTTAATGATTAGACTAGGCTATGGTTTTAGGGAGGTAAAATTCCATTTTCTTCATATCATACCGAGGGCACATACGTACACATTACCCATCACTGTTGGTGGCAACGTTAACCATCCGGCCCAGGTGTGTTTGCATTATAAAACCGCTCCTGCCTCTTCCTTCCCACACCATCCTTCTGGAAGGGAGGCACTGTCCAGATCCATATGCAGGGAGAGTCAGGTTCCACCTCTTTTAGGCAGAACATTTACATAAACTAGTTGAAATTCTTCTGCTTGAGAGGTTTGCTTTTTCCATTTTTTAAGATTTCTTTAATCATTTCTTTATGTCAATATGGACTTATATTTACTTTGTACTTTGGGGTATAACTTTGTGGCTCAAATTGTTCTAGCTTTGCTTATTAGCTCTTTTGTCTACTGTGTCGCTCTGCATACCCATACCATTTTATGTGAGTGTGAATGTGTGTGTGTGTATGTGTGTGTGTGTGAGACATCCTTACTTTCTGGCACTACAAGATCCTTCAAGACCATGTATAGTCTCTGGCCCACTACTAGAATCAGCCATTTCTCCAAAGAGCCTTGATTCTTGATTCTTTTTATTGAAAAATGATACTAGAAATTAAGATCTAAGGATTAGGTTCAATAGACTTGTTTTAGCTTTTTTTGTGTGTGCTGGGGATCGAACTCAGGGCCTTGCACCTGCTAGGCAAGCACTCTAACCACTGAACTAAATCCCCAGCACAATATTTTTAAAGTATTCTTTTACTGCCATTTTGTCTATTAACTATAACAAAAATAAAATTTCTGAAATTCATAATTTTTATTTTTTATAGTTCCAATTCTCAGAAGTTACCTTTAGTCTAAGATTTCTGGATATATTAAACATTAAGTCTTTTATTTCAAAGCAAGTAATTCACACATATATTTTGTATCTATATATGTTACTATTAAATCAGTGTCTGAAATTTTGGATTTTTCTACATTGTACCAATTTAATCATTTCAAAAGGCTATTCAGTAAAGTGATGCTTAGTGTCTGTGACCTTTGACTGTTTTTTAAAATTTTTAGTGAGTAGACTAAATATTTTAACACCTTGTAATCATAATGTGCCTAGAGAAAGTAAATTAAATGGAAAATGAGGTAAGGAATGATAATGTTTAGTTCTGTGGAAATCATATAGTAAAATGCACTAAAACAAATCTTTCCAAAGTGGACCTTCTGAATAGTTAGGTAAATCAGTAGCTAACCTTTTTATTTTTTAATAAAATTTATGAAGCACTCATTGGGAAAATAAACAATGGGAAATGTTTATATACTACTAGCAGAATAAAATGAAATATTGCCAGCGATTGTCATTTCTACATAAAATATAGTAATTATACTTTTTCATTTATTGGTTAAAGACGTCTTCATAGAATTTATTTTACAAAGATGGATTTATGAAAATTATACATCAGCTTCCATAGTCAGACAAACCTAGGAAAACAATTTACCAACTATTTGACATCCAGCAAGTTGTTAATTCTTCAGTGTTGATTCCTCCTGTATTAAATCAGTTGTTAAGATAAATTGCCTCATATATGTAAGCCACCTAATATGTATATGCTGTATCTGTAACATATTGACATATAGGGATAAGGTACATTGATCTTTACAAAACATGTACAGCCCAACCTTTGCAAATGCTCTTTTACTGTTGCCCACTTTGTTGGTATATACTTTAATACTGTTCTCTTTAGCTAATAACTTAAACATTTTGCTAATTCAGATCATTCAGTGCAAATTCATGAAATTTACTGTGGTCGGTATGCTTCTTTTCAAATCAATATTGTAATGGGAATATTTTGCTATATATTAATGAGTTTTTCTCTTTTACATTTCTTAGTATATGACCTTCACTCATTCTACCCAAGGCATTAGGATTAATTATTGCTGGAATACAGAAATAAAGAAGGATTCAATATTTAGCTTTTAATATCCAAGGCAGGCATTTTGAGTCAAGCAAAACATAATCCTGAAATCTAGGCATTGTGAAAAGATTCAACAATTTTCCAAAGTTTTTTTTTTGTTGTTTTTTTTAAGCCTCACATTGATTTTGTTCATGGCAGTTACCAGACACCAGGGATAGACAGAGCTCACAATGAGATCTGAGAGAGATCTTGTAATTTGGGAAGAATGTGGAGGAGGTGAGGGAGATGAGCCTATCTATTTCAGCCTACAGGAGATTTACAGCAAAGAGCAGAGACACAAAGTAGGAAATTAGCACTATTTCTGACCATCCTTCTTGGCAGAAGCCTGGCCAGGCAGGTGGCATGTTCAATACACTGGGGAACCCTGAAAGCAGAGGAGCTCTGCTTTGTTCCCCTGTGCAACCCTAAGGGAGAAAACAATGGCACTCAGTGGAGAGAACTGTCTGGACCACAGCCTGCTCCCCTAGCTGTTCTACCTGCATGCACCGAGCAGGGGCCGTGGGGATGCCCGTGTACACTGTTGGGGAAGGAAGGCCCAAGGCGCTGCCAGACCCACAGGTGAGGCAAGCAGGCAAGGACCAGTGGTAGTGCAAATAGGCCACCAGCAAGCAGCACTCACAAGCCCAGGACCCAGCAGAGACCAGCGAGGCCTCCCAGTGTCACCAGTTGAATGCAAAGCCCCGCTCACCACCGCTCTCCCACACCCATGATGTCATGCCAGTGACTTGCAATTGAATAAAGGGAAGAGAATATATATATTCATTTTCATTATTGTGGGCCTGAGTATTGAACCCAATGCTAGGCACATACTAAGCAAGTGCTCTACCACAAAATACATCCCCATGCCTTTTATTTTATTATTTAATTTTATCACATTTTATTTTCAAGACAGAGTCTTGCTAAGTTGTCCGAGCTGGCCTTGAATGTTTGAGCCTCCTGTGTCAGCCTCCTGGCTAGCTGGAGTTACAGGTGTGTGCTAGAGAAAATCATAAATAATTAGCATTTTCCCAAAAGAAATTGAGGCTCCTCAAAGAGACTGTTTAAAAAACAAAAAACAAAAAAAATATCTACTTATTGTACATCTTTAAATTTAAAACATACGGTCTAGTAGGTGAGAAAATCAGTTATGAGAAGAAAAGTTATTAAATTTGCAACCCTGTTAGAAATATTGAATGGGGTGGATGCCGTCCTTTCCCAGGCTGCTCTGGGGATCAAATGGAACAGCAGATGGGAAGTGACAGGAAAGTAAAAGTGCTCCCAGCAGCTAATAACAAGGCAGTCGCATGCCCTGCCCTGGGTGTGCTGGGTCAGGACCAGGGACCAGGGGACCGACAGAGAGCCAAGTTCAGGCAAGTCATGAGATGCCAAGCAGGAGAAACCAGGACCAAAGAGCAGCGGATTCAGGTGAGAGGTTAGGGATGTGAAGCCAAATGGCCAGGGGACTAGGTCTGGGCACAGCCTCGCATGTGGAAATAGCACAGGGCATGTCTTCTAGGAGTGACACGTTGTCTGCCACTGTCTGATGCTTTCCTTAATTAGATGTGTGATGCAAAACACAAATTATCTAAAACTCGGTCCCCTGAAGATACACAAGAGAATGTGACCGTAAGTCCCAGGGAGGGAAGGAGCGAGCCTTGAATTAAAATTCAGAACCACCTTGTCAGGGTACAGAAGTAGGAGAAGTCTAAATCATAAAACCATGTGAAGTCAGGATAATTAACTTGTGGAAATGTTTTCTTCGAATTTCAATTCAAGAGTAGCCAGGCATGGTGCTATATGCCTATAATACCAGCACATGGGAGGCTGAGGCAAGAGGATCACTGCAAGTTCGAGGCCGGCCAGAGCTACATGGCAAGACCCTGTCTCCAAAAAAAGTCTTTCTAACAACATGAGGTATTCTGATGGACTATATATTAATTTATCCATACCTGTGACACCTAGTAGGTACCAGATTCTTTGATACAATAAAGAAGTTCTTGCTAACAATCCAGTTGGAAAGGAGATAGATCAAGGGACATTCAAAGGAATGTACCATAATGGAGGAGGTAGGAGATCAGAGAGGAAAAATTGGCAAGGGGTTGAAAGCAATGGGAGAGTTTTCACCAAACAGTAACGTCTATGTTGACCAGAAGAGGAGATGGACAGTAGCTAGGTGATGGGTGGGAGAAGGTGCTCCAGGCTGAGGGGACAACGTGGACAAGGCCCCCAAGCTGAAGGGGGTTGGCCTTTGTGTTAACTGAGTGTGTGTGACCTGAGGATGGGGCGGGGCTGCGTAGGTGAGGGATGTGTAAGCAAGGTGGAGAGAGGACAGAGGGAAGAGAATGGTACAAGAGCTACAGGGCAGACAGAGGTGACAGACTCGAGGGTGTAAGGGGGCTTCAGGGGAAATGACAGGAGTTGGGAACCGGCCTGGGCTCCTGGCCTGAGCAGCATTTTACCTACAGAAGCTACCCTGGAGTCAGCAGCAGGTGTTTGGGATGAAGAGACACAGAGTCGGCTGGGGTTTGTGGAATTTGATGTTCCCATAAGAATTCCAAATGGAGTTCCCCGGAGAAGCAGCTGGTCATTTGGGTTTGGGGTTTTCAAAGGAAATCTAGCAGAATTCAAGATGCCTGGTTATTGAAATACAGGACTCAGGTCTCTCTCTGGGTCTCAGCATAACTGCGCAAAATGGTCTTTGTCATACAAATGCAATACAATTATTGTAGAAGTTTAACGATGATGAATCAGGTTACAAAATAGTGTGGACAGCATTGCCAGTTTTTTATTTCCAAAAATGCATTAACGTACAGAGATACCAAGAAACGGTCTAGAGTAGTGTTCATTTAACTGCATTAATCTGTCTCTGATGGCGAGATGCTGAGCACATTTTTCTTTTAAGAATATTTTGATTTGTGCTGTTATAAAATGTTTCTGGGGGGGGAAATTAAGAATTGTTACAAGTATGTGAGGCAAGGGACATACCGATTAACTTTTTTTTTTTTTTGAGAAGGGGTCTTGCCGTGCAGTTCAGGCTGGACTTGAACTCACTATGCAGCCCAGGATGGCTTCAAACTCATGGCAATCCTCCTGCCTCAGCCTCCTGAGTGCTGGGATTACAGGTGTGCACCACCATGCCCAGTTCCATTTAACTTTGGAGTAATCATTTCACAACAAATATGTACCTCAAAACATGATGCTGTACACTTTAAATATATATATTTTTTGTCAATTATACTCAATAAAAAAGAAAACTAAATATTATGGAATAAATGTATGTAATTATTTAATAAAAAGTTTTAAAATGTGTTTAAGGTATGAATAAGGAATACCATTCTTGGTAATAATGGATACTTGATAAAACCAGCTTACTGATTTAAAATACTGGAGCTTTTTTGAATGATATAAAATTATAAATAAAATAAATAATAAATTATAAATAAAATTATAAATTAGATAGTTTACATATATTGATTTTTTTACTCTTACATTTAAATGCTTTGATAAATTTGGATCATTTGTAGAAAATGGATGCATCTTCAGACCATAATGTTAAGTGAAACAAATTAGACACACAAACTTAAATAGTGCATGGTTTCTATTATATGAGAAATCCAAAGTATAAATCAAGAGCCAAATAAAAGATAGACGACAGGAAATAAGGAGATAGATCTTTTGCAAATCGGAAGGGAACCAAGAGATGGAAGCAGGAGGGAAGGAGGGAGGAAACAGAACTAAAAAGAATTAAGATGTGTTGTGTGCATGTACCGATTTCCCATGAGGTATGTAATCATTATGTACTGCAAACACGTGCTAATAACATTTTTTAAAAATTTAAATGCTCCAATTTCTCTAAGTTAGTGTTATTTTTATTAGAGCCTCGTGCAGTTTTTAAAGCCATAGAGCAAATTTTAATCTTACAGAATTTCTTACAGAATTCAGTTCACTTGTAAGATCATTTCTTTATTGTGTATTTTCATGCAAGCATTCATGAAAACTAAAATTTAGACAAGTTTTCCCTGGTGATAAATCTGGAAAACAATAACATGCAGAAAACTTGATTGTTGTGGCTGGGCCTATATATAGCTATGTGTAGTAACTTGTGACTTATATCCCACTATGTGCCAGGCATTGGCTGCATCTAGAAGAACTTGTGGTACAGTTTGTCACAACAATTACGCATACGTATCAGCCCTTTATCATTCAGGCAGGGTACCATCAGGTCAATACTGGGGAGGAGAAAGTGAATGTTATGAAAGTTTAGAAGGAGAAAATATTTTTGTAAGTTGTAAAAGTCTAGAAAAAATTCTGAGAGGAAAAGTTCAGGCCTCAGACTTAAGATTTTTATTATTTAATAGAAAATAATTCTATAGCGATCAAAAAATATCTCTTATGTGATCCATCAAACCTACCTGTGCTATGCATAGCTCTATTGTGAGACTGTATACAATATCACCCTGCTTAATTTGAGGATTTTAGTCTACACATTCTTTATTATCAATTAAAAATATTTAAAAGCCAAACTTAGCTGCATAAAAAACATATCTCTAGGTAACAAATGTATATAAATTTATAGCTTTGAAAACTAGTAGTGCTAATAAAACACAAAGATCCTACAATTGAACAAGGAATTTTATAACTCTTAATGCTATACCTTTCACCTCAGCGGGGAAATGTGATCAGGTTGTCTTACGACAGTACATTAATTTATTTCCTTCAGGTTTTCTTTAAATTCACAAGATTGTTTTTACTGAGAAATGAGAGAACGGTGACTTTCCCTGATGTGCTCTTCAGCATTATTATGAACCAGCATGGCTATTCTTCATACCAAAAAATAACCACATTTCAGGGTTCAAATGTTTTCCCAGTCCTCTCCAAGTACTCCTTTCTACACAAAGATATTATCACAAAGACTGAATTTGGGGGCATGTTAGCCCTGGAGTGGAACTTGGGGGAGGATAAGAAAAGAACTATAAAAAGGAAATGCTGGTGTGATTTTAAGAGAGTATTTATAGCTGTACTAATTTATTCTTTCACAATGGTTTGGTATTTTGAATTGGTCTAAAATAGATCAACCCTACTAAATTTATGTTGGATAATTGTTTGTTTAGCTATTACAAATGTGCAGAGAGGTGGTATGGCATGGTGGTCAAACACTCAAGCCCCACAGCCTGACTTGCGTGGGCTCAAATCCCAGACCTGCTACATGCTTGCTACCTTACCCCAGGCAGATCATTCAAAATTTCTATCATTTTCTCAACTGTAAAATAGCAGTTATTACACTACCTGTCCCAAAAATGAATTGATACCTGGAAAGCAATTAGAATCACGCCTAGCAAGAAACAAGCAAGAAGGATTAGCCACCGGTCCGATGCTGGTTTGTCAAATGATTACTGCTGTGTGTTGTTTCTTGAGTTTTCTCTCTAAAACAGTTTTCCTTTCCTCTCCTTCCTCCACTCTCACTCCTATCACTTACATCATCTTCTGTTTCCAAGTCACCTGCTACTGCCCAACATAGGGTCTTCCCAAAAGTTTCAGTGACTATTGAATGAATGGATGCATCAAACTCCTGTTTGTCTTTAATGGCCCCCAGAACCATCTTTGGCTCCTTGACCCTCTCCTGTAGTGGAAAGCGCCCCTTTTCCTTGCTCCTATGTGCCCTTTATAAATAATCTATATATACAATTAGCACATCAGGACAAGCTGATCTGTACTGGACTCTTTCTTTCCTTCAGGCTTCTTCAAATTCCTAAGATCTAGTTTGTTAAATAGGGGTTACTACCAACCAAAATCATCATGCATTTTAAGGGTAGTGGCTCTCACCTCCAGCCCCAAATGCTGAGAATTGGTTTACGGAGTGATTGAATGAGGAGCAAATAAATGGACTCATCTCAGCTCCGTGACTTGTCAACTTCCAGGAATTAGCAATGCTCTACAGAGTCACTCAACCCTGGAAAGGGTGGAAGAAATCAGCAGCGCATAATACCACCACTGTCATCCCACCACAGAATGAATCTACAGCTGGAACTCATTGTACTTCCATTTATGAATGAAGAAGCTAAACCCTGGAAAAGGTTCCAATAGCCAAGATCTCCTAGTATTTAGAGAAACAACTGGAATACAGCCTACATCCTGGCCTGTCTTCTATACATGCTCAAGGACAGAGACAATCTGCCCAAGGATTTCATGTTCCATTGAAAGCTTAGCCATACCAAATGGACAGGAAAAGTAAATCAAATAAATAAAAAGCATCCTTGTTTTTCTTATTCATTATTTTTAATGAAAAGTGTCAGTTATAATATCCTCCCATAGGAATGCTTTAACTAGTAATTACTAAAGTAATATGTGGCAATTTACAAATAAACATTACTATACTCTGGTTTCTCTTCAGATCGTATAAATCTTTCGCCTTTTACAAATAAACATTACTGAATCGATTCCCAACTGTTAGACTTCTTCGGGATAATTCCAGTGAAGACGCCCAGCCCTGCCCAATCACAGTGTGGCCAAAGGAGCCTGGCTGTGCTGGTCAGACTCTCTTCTGGAAATTGAACCCTGAGTAGATGACACTGAAATAGAAAATAGCCCATGCAGATTAATTCCAGCAAACTTTCTGAAGACACTATCCGTGGATTCCTCCCACCCAGATCACTAGAATTATTTGAGGATCTGTCCTTCCCAAGGTTGGTTACTGTCATCATCTTGCCCTCTGATTCTGTGTGCTGATCCATATCGTCTCAACATATTACTGTTCAATTAGGGAGAGTTGGTTTTCTTTGCCTGCTGTCAAACTCTTGTAGCAGTTGGACCTGACTACAGGACAAGCCCTAGCTGTGTTCTGTTTGTTGTAGAGCAAGAAATAAATGTGGAAAAAAATTGTGTATGTATGTTTGTGTGTGCATGTTACCTACTAAGTATATAGCTGAAAGTACAAAAAACAAAACAAAACAAAACAAAACACAGATTCGGTGCTACAATACACGCAAGAGGAAAATAGGCCAATCTTGATTTTACCATGGAAACATGTATGTGCCTTAATAGGATCTGGAATTTTAATTGTTAAAATGAGAGATTTCTTTGTATGTTTAAACTTCTCATAACTCTTGATTAATAAATGTAATATTACAGGTGTACATTTTAAAATTTTAAGTTTTTAATCAACTGATCTGACATATATTTTCTTTATAATATTTAAATGAACTAGTATATTTAAGTAACACCGAACTAATAAAGCAGATCAAACTCATAGATGAGAGAAAATAAGTAGTTATAGCTTAATTTATTAATACTGACTACATTCAACTATAAATACATTATACTTTATGAATACATAGATGCATGTGAAATTTGGTGTAAATCATGATAATGATTTTGCTAGAAACTGTAGCTATTCTTTATTTTTAATACACTAAATAAATTAAACTGGAAAGTTCATAAAAGGTATTCATTTTAAAAACATTCATGAAGTCTTTAAGAATTAACACCATTAGAATAATCATCTAAGTTCTCTATGAAAAATAATTATTTTTGAAGAGTATGAAACAAAGTTTCTAAGGGATTTTTTTCCCCTTCTTCTCCATCTTTTCCTTTGATTGTAAAAATTTTAAAGGTATAATCTATAACTCTTTCTCAATGAATATGTGTTTTGCAGGCGAAGTATTAGTTATATCAACCACTAGAAATAATCCTAACGCAACATTTACAATAGTAGCAAAAAATGCCTCAAAATTTATTAAAAGAAGACTTTACAATACACATAATACATTTCACAAAATACGTATACATATTGTAAAATTTTTTCTAATAGTCAGTAAGTCTGCTTTCCTCTATGCTTGGAATATTCTTGAATTCTTTTTTCTGGCCCTGGGACTGACCCCAGGGTCTTCACACTGAGCTACATCCCAGCTCTTTATTTTTTTTTTTTAATTTTTTATTTTGAGACAGGGTCTCAGTAAGTCACTAAGATGCCCAGGCTAGGTTCAAACTTGCATTCTCCCTGCCTCAGCCTTCCAGAGTCCTGGGATCATGGGCATGCAACAACACACTTCACTGTATAGTCGAATTTTAAAAAAGGTTATGCCACAGTAACATTAATTTTTATTTCTTCCTCAATACAGGAGCTACTTGCACTAAATATTTACACCTAAGAAGAAAGATAAAAGAAATGCATGCTTCCCTTATTCAAGATTAATTTCCGTTGGCTTCTAAAACCTGATCCATACAGAACAGGCTGAAACACTTATCTTCAGCAAGGGTGAACACCGATGTGTGTATTTTTCATCTAACAAACACTCTCAGATAACACTTTTTTTTTTTTTTTTTTTTTTTTTTTTTTTTTTTTTTTTTGTGGTGCCGGGGATTGAACTCAGGCCCTTGTGCTTGCAAGGCAAGCACTCTAATCACTGAGCTAAATCCCCAGCCCCTCTCTGATAACACTTTTTAAATGGTGCTTCATGTATTGGAAAACAATCCTTAAGAGGACAGTCTTCTCCTTAAATTCTGGGCTTCTTGATTTGTAGAAACCAGACACGTGCATTCTTGTGTGTGTGTGTGTGTGTGTGTGTGTGTGTGTGTGTGTGTGTGCGTGTGTAGGTTGCCTTTAGCACCTATTCAGTATTCCTCCTCTGTATAAGCTTTCAACTGAGGGAAAACTTTTTAAAAAGTTGCTTCTATATTGTTTTCAAGATATTTTTAAATGCAAAGTACACGTTGAGATTTGGAAAAATATAGAAAAAACTATTAGTCTTTGCCTACTCTATGTGGAGAAAGGCTTTGGGAGACAGGAAATGGTAAGAGAAGAGAGAAATAAAAGGAGGTTTTTATTTTTAACTCTAAACATTCTTATAATGTTTGAAATTTTTTATAACACGCCTGAACTATTTTATAATTAAAAATTTGAAAATGTTTGAAAAATATTGTTAATGTAAAACCCTATAAAAACCAGATAATGTTTATTTAACATGCATTTATATAGCTTTTGAAGTTCAACTTTTCACATTTTGAATGAGCCCTTTACTATTCTTTCTACAGATGAATAATTCAGCAATGCTAATAGCAATAATGGTGACAACCAGAGCTTGTGTCTTAACACTCTTAAAGCTCTTAAGCTTTACAAATATTGCTCATTTCTATCTTACAAAAGCCTATCAGTAGCGGCAAAGCTAGGTATATGAAGGCTTCAATTTTATATGATTTAGGAGCAGCTGGGTCTTCAAAAAAAAAGACACAAAATGTCAGGCCCCTTCATGGTTCCATGGAAAGAGGTCCAAACAGACGAGGGCCCTTGGAGCTTACGCTTCCCAGGTTTCCTAATGAATCCATCTCTACTCATCCACCATGCTGTAGGTTGATAGTACATATAAGAAGATGAAACCTGCTGGGCACCGTGGTACCCCTCGGGAGGCAGAGACAAGAGGACCACAAGTTCGAGCCCAGCCTGGGCAACTTCGTGAGCTGCTGTCTCAAAAAATAAAAAAGGGCTGGGGATATAGCTCAGTGAAAGAGTCCTGGGTTCAATCTCCAATACCATGCCAAAAAAAAAAAAAAAGCTGAGGCTTAGAAGGATAATTTCACTAAAATCACACACACAACTAAGCAAGCTAATTGCAATATTTTGTTATGCTAAGAGAATTCTCCAGATCCCACTGATCTATGACCTGAAGCATTTTCAGTGGTGAGTTAGAGACAGAGTCCAACTTCTTCTGGGATCTGATGGTTATGAATCTCTATTTCCCTGTCTTACTTGCTTCAGTAAGAGGCACCGAGGAGAGACAGGAGAACCAGAAGAGAGGAAGAAAGAATGAAGAAGTGAGCAAGAAGGAGCAGAGGTTGTGCCATTGATGGAAGGAGGGGTTAGAGCAAACAAGCAGTACACAAACCCAGATTGTGTTCCCTAAAGTCTGTCTGTAGCTCTCATGGGGCCTCCTGGAAAAAGCAGAAGACACAAGCCAAGGTGTGTGAAGCAACAGGGTGGTTCCTGGTTGAGACGCAGCCATAATGACTTACCAGGGAGGACAGAGTGGGTGATGGCCATGTTACCTAACACAACTATCATTCTCAGGCCAAGGATCAGAAGAGGAATAAGAGAGCCAAAAGTAGTGCTATGGGGGGAGGGGGCTTGGAGCAAAACAGAGTGGCAGTAGCAGACATAGTGTCTGCATTCACAGGACACAGGAAAACATACACTTGGAAAATAGCAGGAGCTCATCCAAAAGATGTAAGTGGAAGGAAAGTATATTGAGAAGTTCCATCCCAATTTGAGGAGCTACATGTTTTCAACCCTCCCACAATGCTGATAAAGGTAATGAGGTCCTTTGAGGGAGATTCTTTATGGCCACTGATTGCAAGAGAACCCCAAAGGAGATGCCAGGGGAATTGGTACCCTCGATTGCTATTCACACTTAGGTCCTTCGTAAAGTATTACATGGTGCCTTTAACAGGATATATAGCATATTCAATGAAAGAGTATGAATGAATAATACCAGTAGGTGGAGCTCACTAGAGAAGATAATCTTTAATGCCAGAAAAATAAACTTCCTTAGGCCCACAAACAATTTCCTCTTCCTCCCCTCCCATTTCCATCTACCACTAGGAAATCTCCTCTAGGAAATCTCTACACATGGCTGTAGTTCCCAAATAACCTCCCGGAATCATTCATCTCCAGGTCTATGATGATGCATAAAATAACTCCACAGATGTGGGGAGATCCAAGGCAGAGAAGTCTCCACAGATAACCTGAATTATAGGTCTATATGAATACAGAAATTGCCCACATGCTCCCAGATAACTGGTGCTACTGTGCCGCTCCTGGTCATCATCCCAAATTGGGTTCTCAACATTTCCCAGAAATTTTACTAGATCTTTTCAATTTGCCACAAGAAATCAATCGCCAAATCTCAACAGTGCTTCATCCTCTCCGATCTGTTTGTTTTCATATATTCCCAGTGCTCCTCCTGAATGCTGACAACCATCCTGGCCCTTCTCAATTACAGCACCCAACTCCTAATGGGGTTACCTATCTTCTCTAGCTTTACTCTTTCTGCATTCCAGACCACATCCTCTTCCTTCGTGTTTTTTGTCTTCCTTTTCCTGAAACACTTTTTCACTCTACTTTCCTCATTTAGATAGCACAGTATCTATTTATGCTGCAGGTTCCCAACTAAATGCCCCTTCTTAAGTGAGCCATTCCTGGGTTTCTGGTTGAGTCCCATTCCTACACATTCCATCAGAAGCTTCAAGTTTTTGTATTGCATTTATGTGTTAAGTCTGTCTTCCCTACAAGTTTATACATTTCTGGAGGTAGGAAGCTACAGGACTAAGTTTTCTTAAGTTTCCTTAAGTTTCTCCGCCTTTGTTCCTCACCAAAGCCCACAGACTCTTTTCCTAGTCTAGGAGAGGTTGAGAAAAAAAAATTTCACTCATTACACCCCCTGCTTTTTCCAAGTATTTCCTTTGTTGAGCCCAAGTTTTTAAAATCTGAGAGCAAAGAATTAATTGCTTTGTTCTCTGTATTCTGCTGTTTCAATCCCTCTACCGACACAATAGCAGATGGAATGGCAGAAAAAGCAAAGGGTATGGGAATGGGGGGCAATCGAAGTGACCCCAACTGTCAGTCCACCCCCCTTCACAGCCACCCTCCATCAGGGGCCACATCTGCTCTCCAGGACTTCTGTGCTACATGCTGTGTGGTGCTGCTCAGATGCCTGCTCTGTGACTAAAGGTTTTATTCTCCCAAGATTTAGAAATTTTCCTTAGGAATTTCCCTCCAAGGAAGACAGCGGCTTTGCCTAATCTTAGGCATCCCATATCCAGAGCAAAGGCTGACCCCTTGCCCTCCCCCAACTCCCAGGTGGTGGCTGAGGTCCTGGGACTACATCACAGGTTTGTTTTGTTTGTTTGTTTTTTGGTTTTTGTTTTGTTTTGTTTTTGGTCCCGTCCTGTTTCCTTCCTCCAGCAAACTTTCTGTACACAGATCTCTACCTAAGGGCTGACTTCCTAGCCACGCTTAGACTCCATCTGCCTATGAGGATATTTTATCTTAATCCATCTACCTCAATCCATCTATCCCTCTACCTCTTCAGTTCCAGATAACTAAAAATGACGGGGAAATTTTAAGTTGGTTGGAGGCTTTCCTCAATAAGTCGTATGAGAAAAGAACAAATGCTGTTCCTATTCATTTTAGAGTCAGGATCATGTCAATGGGGGTGTGGTTGCAAGGAGAGAGAAGAGATTAGAGGCAAAAAATTTTTCATGTTTGCTTCTTTTCAGTTTGAAAGAGAGATGAATAATTATAAGAATTAAAAATAAGAAACATGCTCAGGTTAAGTGCAAACTATGAATTTTTTAAAATTCTCTAAAAACCAAAATAACAGGTTGGGAATTTAGCTCAGTGGTAGGGCTCTGAGTTCGATCCCCATCCCCATCACCCCCCAAAAAACAACCAAAATAACTTTTCAACTTGAGGAACAGAATTGATGTTGACTAAGTAAACAGTGACTAAGATATTTAGTGCCAAATGATCTTCACTAAGAAACTGGAGAAATAACTCAAGGTGAAAACAAAGCAAAAGTGAAAGAGACCATTCAGTGGGGTTTTCTGTGCCAGTGAGTGGCAGCCTGACTTCTTATTAAGAGGTGGAAGAATTTTAGAAGCCACGTGTTCTAAAGTTGTGGTCAGTACAGGAATATCTTGAGTTAATTTGCTTTTGCTTAGAATACACAATTGTATTTCTAATGTAAATTTCCTATTCTTCTTTTTTTTGTTTTGTTTTGTTTTGTTTTTGTTTTTGGTGCCAGGGATCGAACTCAGGGCCTTGCGCTTGCTAGGCAAGCACTCTAACCACTGAGCTAAATCTCCTACTCTTGAAGTTTAATAATCCTTGCTAAATATCAACGTGAAGCATTTGATTGTTCTTTGTGTTAATATGGATGCATTTGCCTATCTTTTATGCAGTTTTGCCTTGGGATCTATTACATTTAGTAAGCGTCTCAAGTAGATACATTGATTTACTTTGGTCTGCCCCCAGGCCCCTGCTATCATGTATGTAATAGTCCACAAGGTTTCCCCTCTTTGCCAAATACCTACAAAGCAGAAGGGAATCAGTGTCCAGGCAGTGTGGTGTGACGATTCTTCTTCAGCATCGCCTTCTACATCTGCAGTGTGCTTCCCCGTGTATGTGAGTGCACGCCCGAGCGTGTGTGTGTGTGTGTGTGTGTGTGTGTGTGCACGCACATTAGAAGCAAGAGCTAGAATGTCTCCTTTGCCATATAGCTTTTTCCTGTTTTATGAACAAAGTAAAGCAATTTTATTCAAAACATAGAAATTAAAGTAATAATGGCCACACTTATAAAGATAAGTGGTTCCTATGCTCCAGGCACCATGCAGAGTGTTTTACATTCATTTGACGCATTTAAGCCCATCACCCTGTGAGATAGGCGGTAAATACCCACACTTTAGAAATAAGAAAACTGAAACTCAGAGAAGTTTTGAGTGATTTGCTTAAATTCACAGGGCTGGAACGTTAGAGGTAATTTCTGATTATTTTTAGCCATATTTTCAAAACTTGTAAAGGTTTTCATTTCACTGTTTAACCGGATTCCCCGGCTTTTCCTGCTCTCCACATAAAAAGGCTTTACACCCCTCTCCACGGCCAACCGGCTTCCCTTCTCCCCCTCTCTGTGTCTGCTGTCTCTAAGACCCGCCTAGCGGGGTGACCAGCTGCCAAGTGAAATCACAGGAGGAAAAGATAGAGCATCTCAGCTTTCCCTCCCAGGCCTTTGCTCTCTTCAGCTGCCTAGTCAGTGAGCCCTCAAAATCTCCAGTTTCCTCAGGCAGGCCCGGTGCTAAAAACAGCTCCCGCCATGTGACGGCACTGGGTGGCACTTCCTGAAGTGTGAGAGTCTGGGCAAGAGCAGCCGGCAAGATGAACTGACCAAACTGTGGAAGGAGTGTGGGGACAGCCTGGGCCCCTCCACTGCAGAGACCTCAGGACTCCCAGGAATGCGTTCACAGTCGCTCTTAAATACAACAGATCAAAAGGGACTGGCACGTTCCCCCTTCTCAGATGAGAGTGGCACGGCTTACTCCTTCAAGGGCATTAAACGAGTGTAGTCACTGAGGCAGAAATGTAATTCCAGCCTGCCTGTCAACCATTTCGTTGTTCCAAATAAGCACAGACACTTGGTGAGAACTAAACGTTAATTGAAGTACTTGATAACTATACATTTTTAAAAGATGCTTAAAAAAACATACCCCTTTATTTAACTTAAAATTATTTACTTTATAATTATTGTTTAAAAATATAACTAAACTCATTGCAAAATGGTGGAGAAATGTTTTCTCTTACACACAATATTTTGGGGGCCATTTCAAAATGATGACATTTTTTAAAAAGATGGCTTCCTGCCTGGACATAGATAAAAATGAAACACATCTATGCTCTCCCCAACTCACTACTATTATGGAATAACTTTCATAATAAAAAGAGCTTTATTGTTTCCCTAATAGAGTAATAATACATTTGGTTTTAAAAATTTAATTTGATATGAGGAAGAAATTGAAAATTACACAAAATCTTCCGCACTGAGAAAACTGAATTTGTCGTAGTCCTGTTCTCATAAATACCTAGACCTGAGGCCAGTGGATGTGAGAAGGTTCTTGCTGAAAGCATCTTTCCTCAGTCTTCACGGTGGCCACTGAGGAAAATCAGCCACTCCCCTCTCGGCCACTGCCAAGCACAGGTGGCATTTCTAGGAAAGCTGCTATAGTCACCTTGCTACCAGCCTTGGGAGGGAGCCAATTCCCAAACTGAGGAAGACAGAATCAGAGGAAATGAATTTGTTCAAGGCACTCTCTCCTAAGCAGGCACCTTCCTTCATCGTTTAAGCCTATCTGACTTAAATTTCTTCGTACTTGCATTTGAATGAATCCTGACTAGCATGGGTATTTTTTGCCATTTAAAAATCATATAAGAGCTGTCAAATACATATATATATATTTTGGGGGGGGGTGCTGGGGAGCAAACTCAGGGCCTTGTACCTGCTAGGCAAGAGCTCTACCTCTGAGCTAAATCCCGAAGCCTATGTCGTATCTTTTTAAAAATAATTTCTGGGTTATTGGCTTGTTTTAAAAGAAATATGGCCAATAAAGAAATAATAAATGTCAGAGGAGATAGATATGCTTACCCTGATTTAAACATTACACAGTATACCATTCTACTGACACCTCACAAGGGACCCCAAAAATATGTACAATTTTATTTTTTATATCAGTTAAAATCAATTTAATTTAAAAATTTTAAAACATCTTCAATATATAGGTTACATATATGCTCTTCAAATTTTATCTTTTGGGAATTTTATTATTTTCTGTTTAACGTTTAATACTAATTCAATATTAGTGGTCCAACTAATTTTTTTTCAAATGAATAGTTAATTGTGCTACTTAATAAAATGTATATAAAAGTGCTAATTTCCTAAAAAGTTATTTTCCCCTTTGACATGCACTACTACCCTTATGCCATACAAATTCCCAAGTATTCTATAAATTTGTTCAGTCTACCAATCAGTCTATCCCTAATACCTAAACATTTTGATTATGCTATTTTTATAATATATTTTAATATTTTCCAAGGATTCTTGTCATTATTTTTCATGTTCATATATTTTTCAGCTTCCATTGGACATTTATTCTTTCACATGAAAGGTGGAATAATCCAATTTTCTAAGACCATAGAGATTCTAATTAGAATTTCTTTAAATATGTATAACAGGGCAAAATTGATATGTCTGAAATAGTAAGTCTTTTCATGCAAGAACTGGATGTGTTTTTCTATTTGTTTAACTCATGATGTAGTCCTCCAGCAAGATTTTATGATTCTCTTCTTATAGGTCCTGTACGTTTCTTACTGAATTTTTTTCAGAGTATTTTAAGGTTTTTGTACTTTTTTTGGGGGGGGTTGTACTATTATAAGTGGTTTTTTCCTATTTCTATTGGGTCACTTCTAGTATTGAGCCACACTATTTCTTTCTAAATGGTATTACATACACAGGCATGTTATCAAACTTCCAAATAATAGTTTTAAAATGGATTCTGCAGTGATGTCTGCTCTTGATTTTGCATAAATACTATTTGTCATATTTAGATTGTTTCCTTGTATTGCTATTATTTATTAGGAGTTTAGGGCTGGAGAGTTAGCTCAGTGGTTAGAGTGCTTGCCTTGAAAGCACAAGGCCCTAAGTTCAATTCCCGGCACCAAAAAGGAAAAAAAAAAAAAAGTTTCATGTTTATTAGGGATTTAGTAAGAATTGGCTGCTGAATTTAACCAAATGCCTTTTCAGCATCTATTAATATGATTTAAGCTATTAATATAGTGTTGTAATAACCTGTGTTATTGAAAGATTTCCAACATGAAACCATCTTTGCATCTTGGCAATAAATTCTACTAGGTTGTTGTTGATACACTGCTGGATTTTCTTTTTTGCTCCCCCCCTTTTTTTTTGGTGGCACTGGGAATTGAACTCAGGGCTTTCACATTGAGCTACATGCCCAGCCTTTTTTTATCTTGAGACAGGGTCTTGCTAAGTCACTAAGTTGTCCACTCTGAGCTCGAACTTACAATCCTCCTGGCTCGCCTCCTAGAGTGCTGGAAGTACAGGTCTAACTTCTTTTTATTAAGAACTATGTATCTATATGGCTACTATTTTCTTTTTCTATTATTGTTTAGCTCCATAAAATGTATTAATGAGCTCAATTCCATTTTCTATGACTTGGAATAGTTTAAATAACATTGAAATTATTTACTTTTCAATAATCTTAAATGTGATACATGTACTTAGATAGTGTTTACATAATAAAAAAATCCCCACAAGAGCTGACACTTTTGATTGCAACTTAGAGTCTCCAAAAATATGGTAAGCCATTAGTGTAGAAATGAATATGTAAAGCTGAAGTAAACAAAAGTGGAAAGCGTATCAATTCCCCGTGTCTTTGTCCCTCACTGGTGGCTCAGGATGTGCAGTCTTCCATTTCCCTTTAGGAAGTTTCTTACCTGCTTCTACTCCTTTCTGCCCTTACTAGTTCTGCTTTCTTCACACACACACACACACACAACTTAGCCAAAGTGCCTGTGACATTCCATACCCACATATACTGATTCATTGCATACCGTTTGTTCTCTTCATACCTGCAATGACTAACTCATGATCTTTTCTTGATGAAAAGCTCCCAAAGACCCTTGAAGAAAGGGGCGGTTCATTTCCACAAGCATTCTGGGTCCTGGTGGCAAGTTCTAGGAATGGGGAAGTAGAACCACTTGAAGCTCACACCGTGACCACGCCAGCCTCTTCTCCCCTCCTCATGGTATTACCTTAGGATATCTCTAATAGGTACCTTTCTAAAATCAATGGTTTGCAAGAGAGAAGATTTAATACAAGACATTTACACATTACAACATTCACACACACAAGCCAAATGCAGGGAGAGTGCAGAACATCTATCTATGCACTGGAGACCTGAAAGATCTTGGGCTGGAAGCCTGAGGCAATGTCTCATGGAAGTCTGTGTCTGCACTAAATGGCTGAAGAAATCCATAGTGGAACCGAGATATGACGCTCGCAGTGGAGATGAAGACCAGATCTCCCCCCAAAGCAAACAGCAACCATCCCCAACAACAGCAAGGCCCCACGCTCCTTCTGTGATGAGAACAGCCAAGTTCCCTTCGGAAGAACCAGCCAGTCCCATCCTCTGCTCCTGTTCTCCTTTATGTTGCGTCAGCAACAATCCTCAGGTGGATCCTCTATGCCCAGAATCACGCTAACTCAGTCCAGATGGGCGTTCCTGCTCAAGTTGACCACAATAAGTCCAACACAATCCACCCCTGGTCAACTTGATAACCAGACACATTCCTTTAAACCATAGTTTCCAGTGGCAGATTTAACATATCTAACATTAAAGAGTTAACATATCTTGGTCTATTCAGATTTACATGAACAATACAATCCTTATTGCACTAATTCCTACATCAGAAACAAAAATTCAAAGGATTCTCAAAACTGATTATAAACAGGTGTCCAAAAATTACAACTATACATACAAATGTACAATTCCATGCTGTCTCTCTTCTGGCTCTAAAACAACATAGTTTACAAAGTACAATGCAGTGTATCCACATTAAAAAATATGGCTTCAAATATTTAAACTCTTTGGTTTCCATAAACTTCAACAACAGAGCACAGCAACATTAAGAGACACCCAAAAGGATCTCCCACACCACAAATAAACTTTTTCCTTCTGGTCAAAGGCCTCAAGTCATTTTTCCATTGTCCTGTTTCTTCTCCACAACCATGTTCTCTTCTGTTCATCTTTGCAATCTACATCTCCCTTCTGGCCAAACACTTCAAGTCGTCCTGCTGGATCTCTGCTCTCCATTTCCAATGTAGATCCAGCCAAAGCCCTCAACGGTAATTATGCTGCCATCTCAACACCGGACTGCACTGAGATTTTCCTGCCACCCAGGCAATATCTCCCAACACAAGCAAAATGCAGACCAACCTCTGCCAGTGCACACATATACCACCTGGGAGCCAGCAGCCAATGCGGTCTTTCTCAACAGAGGCCTCTCAAGCCTCATCCTAATCGGCAGCATTTCCATCAGTCACTCTGGTTTGTCAGGCTCTGACCAGAGTCTCCCATATAGTAAATTAGAGCGTTCTAGGGCTGCCTCTTTGGCTGGCCTCTCAAAACTTTTCCATATTAATTCCAAAGGCTCCTAAACCACATGACCAGGCAATGTCACAACAACGATCCCACTTCTCCAGTACCACTTTCTGGAGTAGTTACCTTTCTAAAGTCAATGATTTGCAAGAGAGCAGATTTAGTACAAGATATTTACACATTACAACATTCATATACACACAAGCCAAGAAGAGTGTACAACATCTATCTGTGCACTGGAGACCAAAAAGATCCAATCAAGGGCTGGGAGCCCACAGCACTGTCTCATGTAAGTCCATACCTGCACTAAAAGGCTGAAGAAATCCATACAAGAGCCAGGGTATGACACTCACAGCAGAGATGAAGACTGGAGTTCCCCTGAAGCAAACAGCAGCCATCCTCAAAGACAGCAAGGCCCTGAGCTCCTCCTGCGATGAGAACAGCCGAGTTCCCTTCTGCTGAACCAGCCACAACAGAGCTTCTCCTGGGAAACCAGCTGCCTGCCATCTTCTGCTCCTGTTCTCCTTTATGTTGCGTCAGCAACAATCCTCAGGTGGATCCTGTGCCCAGAACCACACCAACTCAGTCCAGCTGGGCGTTCCTGCTCAAGTTGGCCACAATAAGTCCACCACAATATCTCTGCCCCTACTGAGGAGGTCACACTAGCTCACAATTGCTTCTTTGTTTCCCATCAGAATCTTGAGAACAGGCAATACCTAAATCAGTCATTCCCCAAACCTCCACCTTACAATGCCTTCTTTTTATCTCCATTACACACCAACAGCCACCCCCATGGCTGCTGTCATTGTGAGAATTACACCTGGGGACTGTATGCCAGGCACTAGTCTAAGAACTTTATGGGTTTTAATTCATTTAGTCATCACGCAAACCCTTTTGTTGTAGGTTAATTTCCTCTGAGGAGACTGAGGCACAATCAATAAAAAATGTAAGACTAGCTTACATAATGCCACACAGCTGATAGGGGTGGAACAGTCAGTGAAATCCAGACAATCTCTTCTTAACCACCACATTATATTACCGTCTCTACAAGAATAACCCATTTTTAATCATCTTTACACCCATCATGCTGATAAACTTGTTCTTTAATCTCATTAAAAAACCCCAGCTTCTTACAGAAACTTTTGCTCTATCAGCTTACTCTGGATTCACTTTACTTCCATTTGGATTGTTAGTCACTTCCACCGTACTTTCCTCAACTTCCTTAATTATCCAGAGATCGCCTCATTATACAGCTTCTTTTCCACGCCCTACCATGCACCCAGGTATTCATTTTGTTCTTCTCCTTTCAGGATGGAAACCCTTGTTGTAGAAAATGACAAAATCACGTCGCCTGACTCTGCAGTAAGGTGTAAGCTACAGACTCAGCTGGGTAGCCATCAACCGCTCTACAACTTTACTTTCTTCAGTCTTGCCACTCATCACTCATTAAGGAGTCTTGATGGCCAATATCACAGGAAGGTGGTAGCCATTGTGAATAAACTCAACTTCCTCTTTTTTCTGCCTCCAAATTTTCCTGTATTTTGTTCCTTTCTAAACTTTCCTGCATATTTTAGCAGAAGAAATGGCTCAATTTCTCCTCGAACCTCTTAACTTCTGACCTTGAATCCATCTTCTGCCTCTTTTGACTTGCATCCTCATTATTGACTTTTGAATTTGTGTCCTGGTCCAGATCAACTATCCTATGCTGAAGTAACAAAAACCCCTAAATCTAAAGTTTAACATGAGAAATGTTAAAGCTTAGCCCCCCCCCTCCAAATCCATCATAGATCTGGCCCACTCTGCAGGCCCACTTGAAAGTGTCTTTGTTGCTGTGACTCATGAATTCAGGCGGCTATAGTCCTGTGGTTCTGGGTAGCAGCCTGAGGCCTCTTTGGTTCCCGTGCTGGGGAAAGAGAGACTGGTAAATCTCACAGGAAGTCTTTCCTGCTTCAGCCCAGAAGTAGCATGCTAAAATTTCCTTGCAATTTATTAGCTAGAACTATTTATTCACATGACCTTACCTAACAGCCAGGGAGCTAGCAATGGAGTTTTTCTGATATATGGGAAGGAAAAATATGAAACAAGTTTGAAGACCATGTGAATTGCTCCCCTTTCCCTATCTCCCTCCTTCTTCTCTCTTTCCTCTTTTTTCTGTTTTTCTCCTGAGCCCTTTGCCTCTGTCACAAACAGTGCTGAATCTAAAACATCTGGAAAAGTGCCTTTCATGCATCATACTTGTCAAATCATTGCAATCTAATTTCTACTTTTCTTAGTCCCTTGAAAAACTGAATTAGCCATTTCTTTCCCTTCCCCATCATTTTACTTACCTATGTACCTCCCCCAAATACTCCCCACATTCCAGCCACAAGCCCCATTATCTCTCCTAATAAGATTCCAGTTTCCTCCAACACAGAAGCTCCTTTCTGGGATGCTCTGCAGCACCCCTGTTCATTCCTCGAGTCCAGCCCAAATTTCATCTTTTTTCTGCAGTTGTTCAGAAATCTCACAGACAGTGAGAAGCATTCATATCCACAATTTACAGATAACTATTTTAACACTTACCATAGTGTATTTTAATTATTTTCATGATTATTTACTTGAGTTTCCACCTAAACTATGAGGTCACTGAAAGAATAATTTCATTTATCCATCTGCTCAACACCTTGCATAATAGTGCCCAGCAGATAGAAAGCTTTCAGTGAAATATTTGTTGAATGAATGGCAGAATAAATCAAAGAATCATAAAAGTTCTGAAAAATGATAGTGTAAGGTGTATGTTACCATTTTTGAGATACCATTTATGGTAGAGTTCTGTTTTTTTAAGAGAGAAAACTACATAAATTTACATTTACAAATTAGTTGGTAGCAGAAGTAGCATGAAACAAAGAATTACTAATACTATTAAATTATTTATGCAACATTAAATAAACATATAATGGCACAAAATACATACTAAAAAAACTATCCATTTCAAGGAGGTAAAATACGTCTCAATATTTATGATATGATATCTCACAATAAAGACCAGGGTGCTCTGGCATGTCTCCTGTGATTAGTGAAAATTATAGCATCAGTAATACAGAAGTGAATTTTAATATGTATCTCTGAGATGTTATAAATGAACGTGTTGCCTCCAATATATAATATTAATGCTAAAAAAAAGACTTGACTAATAATAATAATAATAATAAAGCTAACCAAATGTTTTTAAAAGGTCATTTTAGGGGCTGGGGATTTAGCTCAGTGGTCAAAGTGCTCATCTAGCAAGCACAAGGCCCTGAGTTCGATCCCCACCACCAAAAAAACAAAACAAAACAAAAAAGGCAAAAAAAAAAGGTAATTTAAAATATTCTGAGGAAGCTTAGTTATTGGAGTTCTTCTAATTCAAATTTGACAGAGATGAAAAGGCTTGGGCTATGCATAAAGCTAAAATATTAAGACATTATTTCAACCACTAATTTTTGATATTTTGTAAATATTTTCCCACCTGATTTTCGCAGTCTATCATTTGTGTCATATTGCAAGACAAAATATTATCTTTTATTCCAGGATATAAACAAATGGGGGAACTTGTCCAAATAATACAGTGTTTTATTTATTTACTCACCAAGTGTTCATGAGTCATACCATATAGAATTTAGCCAGTGATAACTTTGCTTTGTTAGAAAAAACTTTTTTTTTATTTTTGCAATGAGATAATGCTATTGCCCAGGCTGCAATTGTAATCTCCTTGTCTCAGCCTCCCAAATAGCTGGAATTACAGATACACACCACTGTACTCATCCTTAGAAAACACTGGGGGTTGGTTTGTTCATTTGGTTGGTTGGTTTTTTGAGGGCGGCTGTTGGTAGGGCTTCAATTCGGCTTTGTGCTTGTGAAGCAAGCACTCTACCACTGAGCTAAATCCCCAACCCCAGAAAACACTTTTAAAAAGCCAGGTTTCTTTCATACATTAAGCTCATCACCTGTCCTCAAACTAGAGCGTCCTGGTAAGTTTGCATGGTCCACATCCTGGAGCCATTTGTAGGTAGCTGGTGAGGGAGCCAGCATCTGTCTAAAGAGGCAGCTAAGCATACAAACACTTAGCAAGGAAGAGTTTGCCCTGAGAGAAACCAAAAGGAGTCAGGGTAAGTGTAGGTGAGCATAGCTGCAGAGGAAATCCAAAGACCAAAGCAAAGAACCGAAGGCAAGTTGAACCCTGACAAAGTCATTAGAACTACAACAAAAAGGACAAGCAAGAGGAGTCCGGATAGCTAAGGTTGGCGGGCATAATGCAGTGAGCAAGGAAACCAAGTGGGGGCAGAGCAGTTCACTGGAAATGAGTCGGCTCCTGAAGGATTATTCAGAGAGAACCCAGCAGGGCATCTCGTTCTCCTCCTACTTTTGTTTTTCTTGGTTCTCCAGGCAGGTGTTTTGGTCCCATGCCTCAAAGGCGTGAAGAATGACTTCTGAATTTTAACTCCTACATACATTCTCTTTCTCTCCAAGAAAAAGATCAAATCTTAGCATTTCAAAATCCAAAGATAATGTCATTCAACTGAGGACTTTTTTTAATAATAAAGGGGGAGGTTTTAACATTCTCGGAAGACTTTTTTCTCTACGTGTTGTTTCAGATTCCTTCCTACACAACCCTTGGCCCCGAAAACAGTAGCCTAGTGCTTGTCAGTCATACTAAGGCTCTGTTCCATCTCCCTGATTGATTCAGCTCCTGCTAGCAGGAGTACATGAAAAGGATTCAAGTCAACTTTTTCCTATTTCGTTTACTTTATAAAGGACTCTGGCGCACTGAGAGAAAGCACATATAAATCTACACAAACGATGGTCATATCTTGCAGTAACTATCAAACGAGTAAATTGAAACTTCAGATCTGTTTCCAGGAGGAAACTAGAGCCAAGGATTCTTCCATGGGAGAGATAAGCTTCATGGTGCATTTCCTCCTTAGACAAAAAGGAAAGAAAATTTCAGGTGATAACTATAAATATCTGGGGAAAGGTGAATGTCAGCTCTTCTGTGTGAAGCTGACAAGCTGAAGTTGCAGTGATAGCAGCCTTCATGGGGCATCTGTTCTGTACCAGGCACTGCACTTGGGCTTTTGTTTCCACCTTCACCCTATGAGCCTGATAACTAGGATCCCACCATGACAGCATTACTACCGGCACGATTTAAGGAAAACAGAAGCTCAGAGAACTGTAGGTTTAGCAGAGGAAAAGTTGATGGGACTATTAATGATTATACTAAGGTTGCAGAATACAAGGTTAATATACAAAAGCTAATTGCTTTCCTATATACTAGCAATGAACAAGTGGAACTTGACAAAACGCAGTACCACCTATATTAGTATTGCCCCAAATCAAACACTAGGTTAAACATAACACAATATGTACAAAATCGATATGGGGAAAACTACAAATCTCTAATGAAAGAAATCAAAGAAGAGCTAAATAATAAAGATACATTCCATGTTTTTGGATAAGATCCCAACTTTGGCAAGATGTTGGCTCTTCCCATTCAATCAATATACTCAACTCAATCTTAATCAAACTACCAGAAAGTCACCTTGCAGGTATTAAGAAACTGATTCTAAAGTTTATATAGAAAGGTAAATGACCCAGAAAGTCAACATAATATGAAGCAGAAAAATAAAAGTGGACAAGTGATACTATTTGACCTAAAAATTTATTGTAAGGCTATAATAATCAAGACATGATGGTATTGGTGAAAGCATACACCAATAGATCAATGAACCAGAATAGAGAGCCTGGAAATGGACTCACATAAATATGACCTTTGACGAAGAAACAAAATCAATACAATGGAGAAAAGATAGTCTTTGCAACAATTGGTGCAGAGTCAACCGAATAGCCACATGCAAAAATAATGATAATCTAGGCAAAGATCTTATATTCTTCACAAAAACTAATTTAAAATGGGTTTTTAGATCCACATGTAAAACATAGAACTGTAAAACTCTATGAATATAACATATGAAAAAGTTTAAATGTTGTTGGGTTTGAGATAGTCTCAGCTATAACACTAAAAGCCCAATTGATGAGAGAAAGAATTTGATAAACTGGAATTCACTAAAGTTAAAATTTCTGCCCTGCAAAAGTCGCTTGTCAACAGAATAAAAAGAGGAGGCACTGACTGGGAGAAAATATTTCGTAAGACACATCTGACAAAGGACTGCTACCCAAGCTATGCAAAGAACTCTTAAAATTCCACAGTAAGAAATTAAACAACTTGCTTTAAAAACGAGTCAAAAATTTTAACAGGCACTTCATGAAGAAGAATATACAAATGGCAAATAAGCACATGAGAAGATGTCAGCATTGTATATAATTAGGGAAATGCAAACTAAACAACAATGCAAGAAAGCTTTTGTAAATAAGGGGGGAAGAGGGGTGGAAGGGAGGGGAGGAGACTGGGGGAAAAGAAGAATTGAGATCTATTACGTCTGGGTACAAATTCCCTATGATGAATGTGATCATTATGTATGTCTGAAATGTACCAATACAATTAGTTTTTTTAAAAAACCAACAATGTGACATCATTACACTCCCATTAAAATGGCCAAAATCCAGAACACGGACAACACCAAGCTCTGGTGAGGATGTGAAGCAGCAGTAACTCTCATTCATTGCTAGTGGGAATGCAAAATGATACAGACATGTTGGAGACCAGTTTGTGTGTTTCTTACAAAATGAAGTACACTCTTACCTTATGATCTAGCAATCGTGCTATTTGATCTTTGCCAAAAGGAATGGAAAACTGCGCCTACTCAAAGATCTGCATACAATATTTAAAGCAGCTTTATTTGTAATTGCCAAAATTCGGCAACCAAGATACCCTTCAGCAGATGAATGGATAAATAAACTTGGATACATCATAAAGATGAAATATTATTTAACACGGAAAAGAAATGAACTATGAAGCCATGAAGAGACATGGAAGAAAATTAAATGCCTAATGATAAGGGAAATAAGCTATCTGAAAAGGTGATACCCTGTATGATTCCAACTATACGACATTCTAGAAAAGGTAACACTATGTAGACAGCAAAAATAGCAGTGGTTCCTGGGATTAGGAAACGATTCTATATGATACTATAATAGTGGATGTATGTCACTATACATTTGTCCAAACTCTAGAATGCACATCAAGAGTGAATCCTACTGTAAACTACGGGTTTTGGATGAAAATGACATGTCATTGCAGATTCCTCAATTGTGACAAATGTACCAGTCTGGTAGGGAACACTAATAATAGCAGAGACTCATGCATACATGGGGCAGGGAAAGTATGAGAAATCTCTGTACCTCCCACTCAATATTGCTGTGAGCCTAAAACTGCTCTAAAAAATAAAGTTTATATTTAAAAAAAAAGTTTAACAAAGGTATCAGTGTTAATGAGTAGCGCAACCGGAAGTTAAACAAAACTCTGGCTCTAAAATCTTGATTCACTCTCATCTTGGGCAAGTTATATATTTACACTAAGCTTCAGTCTCTGCAAGTTAAAAAATAGAAATATCTTGTTATTAATCTAATACAGATTCTGGCACATTTGTACAGAATGTCCAGAGATAAGATCTTCAAAGTGAGTGTGACGATAACAAAAAGGACAGACCGCCGCTTTTAAGAGTAGAAAGGGCAGTACACTCCAACCAGTTTTTGGGCACTGACACCACCTCTCCAAGGAGTTTTAGGAAGTATTAGTTAAGAACACAAATGCCTCATTTCCTTCAGAATGGAAATACTTAGCCCCAAGTGTTGTTCTGAAGAACATGTGAGATAATACAAAGGAAGTGTTCAGCTCAGAGCCCCCACGTAGTAATCTCTAAAATGTGTTAAACATTATCAACGGCACTGTTATCATGTAAAAGCTCCAGATCAATCCTCGATTATAAGGAGCAGAGTCAATAATGCTGCTGAGGAAATAGTACTAGTTAAGAACTAGGATATTTGCATATTGTGTTAATTTCATTTTCAATTACTTGTAGAGACCTCCATGAGTCTCAGTTTGTCTGATGAAAAACAGAAATACTCATTCTAGCCATAAAGGGTTGTGCAGCTTAAATGACACAGTTGATATGAAAATAGGTTTTAAAAATATAAACTTCCTAGGTAATTGCTTTGTGGTTTCCACCTTTTTAAGTAGAGGCTGCACCAGGCAGATGGTGATTCTCACAAACTCGCGCCCAAGAGTCTTGCTTCTGAAAGCATGACCGGGCAGTTTTTGGAGCATCAACATGTTTGTTTAAAGGAGCAGAAATCTCTGGGTGCTGAACGTGAGAACCGGGGATGCCCTAGTTGGCTTCCTCTCCGTGAATGTCCCAGAGTCCAAAGGCCCTCATCTTTGATCTCTGCATAATTTGGACCACAAAAAATTTTCTCTAGCAAGTGCTTAAAAGAAACCTCAGTACCGGTTCATTTAATGAAGACTGTTTTTAATTAAAGCAAGCTAAAAAGAAATAATAGGCAAGTAATTTGGCTTTAATATATTAAGGAGCAATGTAGGCTTTGTTTCAATAATTTGAATTAGATCAATATACCCAACTTAAAAATGAAAAATTTAGCATGAAATGCATTTCTGATATCGCCAGTGGTGTGGCCCTACATATGTGAACCACGTAATTACTGAAATAAATGAACAATTACTCAGGATTGTGTGATATTGGAGTGAAAGTCCAGATCATGTTGGACATACAGTTAATAGTGGAACTTCACGGCTTTAATGAATAAGAAAAAGTGAAATCTATTATCATCTCCATCAAACATTCAAAAGATCATACTCCCACTCAGATTGTATATTGTGACAATGATACTTTTTATACAGATCAAGTATGAATAACCTAAAAGAAGAAAACAAAAATGTAAGCTGTTCCCAAGGGCATAGCATTTAGAAACAACATATGGTAGCTCTAGTTGAGAACAGGTTCCTTACATCAGCCAAAGACACTCACGGAGAGATGAGTTGGAGGAAACAGTTATCATAAGCAAGAGGGAAAAATTGTCATCTCTCTTCCCTCTGCTCTTTGTCTGCTCTGCCCTGTTGAATACAGTTTCTACATGAATTCTAGATGTAAAAGTAAAAACAGATATTGTTGTCTCCTAATGCAAGGCTTCATCTTTTGCTTAGTTATTTTAAATGTTATTAAACATAGAAGGGTACATTGTATCATCAAGTGTAAATATTACATCCATCCACTCAGTAACCTCATCTTGAACACTTTCCCTGTCTCCAGGCTGGGCCCTATTCACTATTACAATCTAGTTTTAGGAGCAAGGACACCCCCAACCTGGCTTCATTTTTAATCTTGTTCTCTCTAACCTTTTCAATACCCAAAACAATTAGAGGATCACGTTAATTTACTGCCGTTATCCTTCGAATGTTAGTAGGTACATACCAGGCTGGTTTCTTCATCTGATACAGCACTATATGATGGTGCCTCTACCTCCTCACTCTTGCCAGTATCATCCACTGTCCTTTCGGATTCTCACATCCACCCAGATTCTTCCCACCTTAGGACTTTAAGCATCTCTCATCTGGAAAACACACACACACACACACACACACACACACACACACACGCACTTCTCATGCTTCAGGTTTCAACTTATATGTCATCTCCCAGAGAAACAGTCATGAAACACATGTAGAGCAAGTCACTTCACATGCTTTCTCTTATTCCTTATTACTTTCTTCATCATATTTACTACAATTTGCAATCATATCACTTCTTGTTTATTTGTTATATACTCCTTCCACTAGATTATACATCTCATGAAGGCAGGAACCATAAGCAGCATGATACATGTCCTAGCACACATGGCTAATTACAGGAAAGGCTTGATGAGGATGGAATAGAATTTACAGTAAGACCTTCCAAGAGATGTGAAATGAATCTAGTTTTGTAGGTCATATGTTTGCAGGTGAATTTTCTTCACTTAGTTCAATGAAATAAAGTAAAAATGGAAGATCTTTGTGGCTACTATCTTACTTCCTCTGAATGGGAACGGAGGTGGCTTTTACTCTGTTTGAGTTGCTTCAGGTAGGGAAGGCTTATTTTATAGCAGAACATTAAAATTTTTCTGTGACTCAAGTGTTATAGCTAAAACCTGAAACTCAGGTCTCCTTCCAGTTCCTTCCTGCCTCACTCTCACTACAAATCCCAAGATTAGAGTATTAGATACCTTTCTAGAGCCAATGGTTTGCAAGAGAGCAGATTTAATACAGGATATGCACAGGTTACAACATTCACCCATAAGCCAAATGCAGGAAGAGTGCTGGATGTCTATCTGTGCACTGGAAATCTGAAAGAGTCAGTCAAGGGCTGGGAGCCCACGGCAGTGTCCCATGTATACCTGTGTCTGCACTAAAAGCCTGAATAAATCTACATTGGAACCAGGATACAATGTTCGTAGCAGAGATGATGACCAGTGCTCCCCCAAAGCAACAGCAGCCATCCTTGAGCACAGTAAGGCCCAGAGCTCCTTCTGTGATGAGAACAGCTGAGTCCCCTTCGGGAGAACCAGCTGCAATACAGCTTCTCCTGGAGAACAGCCTACAACTATCCTCTGCTCTCGTTCTCCTTTATATCATGTCAGCAACAATCTTCAGATGGATCTTCTATGCCAGAAACCACACCAACTCAGTCCAGCTGGGCACTCCTGCGCACACTGACTACAATAATAAGTCCACCACAACTAGCAAGCCATAGACAATTCAGACATTTACCTATTAACCTTTACTTGCTTAGGATGTGTTTTATTTCAATGTAAATGATATTCGAGTAATTGTAACATGTCAACTTACTATACATTACCAGGCAAGAGATGATGTTTTTGCTTTTAAATTGTTCATGTTCTTTTTATGATATTCATTTCCATTAGTGAGATTATTTACTTTAAAAACTTGCTGTTAAGAATTGAATACTTTGAACTCATACCCGGTTATGAGCTGCACTTCCCTCTTTCTGGCATGCTGGTAAAATTATGGAAGAAGAAGTACCTTATGTACTTACCTTCATGTCCTTAAATGTCTACACAGAGTCACATATTATTTATCCCACTTGCTAACAAAATTCTTTTTTGTCATATGTAGAAGATTTTTGGTAATCATATTTTAATTCTAATTCCTAGAAGTAGAATTATAATACTTTAAAAGAAAATCAGTTGAATTAACTAAGGCACTTGCCTCACGCAAGGTGGAATTAGGCCATATGAAAATTTACTTTACATAATCTTTTCATGATTTTGCATTTAATTTCCAAGCTAATGTAGCTAACCCCTAAATTTAAAGGAATTTTAGATATGAATTTATTAGTTTCCCTTTGGAGAGCTTCTTGACAAAAATTGGGTTGCTTTACTATCTATTTAAATCTCATTTTTGCAATCATTGGAAGTTCCAGTAACAGTTCTCTCTGAGGATTTGAGGTTCGGCACCCAACTTTGTAGGTGTGGATTCACTTTCTACTTGAGCTACATCCCCAGCCCTTGGATTCACTTTCTAATTAGTTTCCATATAAAGGATTTGGAGCTTCTTCTCGTCACAAACCTAATAATTATCTAGGCATAATGCCACTCTGTACATATCATGTCATTGGTGAGATAAGAAATCATTTGACAAATATTGATTAAGGGTTTGCTGTGAGCCAAATAGTATTTCAGGTGTGGAAGAGCCAAAATTAACAGAGAAGGAAAAAAAGAAGTGGAAACATCATTGTAGTGAACAGTTAGGTATAAAAGAAGGGTGCAGAATGTAGGCGGTTGGTACAACGTTCTGGAATCAGGGAGGTTGTCTAGAGATTTAAACTGAGGGTTGGAAGTCAAGGTAAGAATTTGCCCAGTGGAGCAGGGTTGGAGACGGGCTAGGAAGAAATTAGGAGAACTGGCACTCTAAGCAGAAGAAACAGTGCACTCCCAGTTCAAGGGCATAAAACAGTGTACTGGATATTGCTCAACTTTGCCAAACCACTTAGTATCTTAAGAAGTAGAGCAGCCAGTCAGGCAACAAATATTTATTGAGAGATCACCGAGAGACAAGCACCCTGCTTGGTTTTAGGATTCCAGAAGTGAAGATGACAGATTGTCAAAGAGGTTACGGGTAATCCCGGAAGACAGACAATAAACACACAATTCCAAGTATTATGTGTTTTAAAAAATAATAATAGGTGCTACAAGAGAACGTTATTAAATCTGGAAGGATAATCATTCTGAAATATCAACAAATGTTTCTCTCTCATGTTTCTCATGTTTCCTCCATGAATATTTTCCGTTTTCTTCCTCCATTCCCAAACTCAGTTAAAGTAGCTGACCTCATTGCCTAGAAAGAACACTTCGACAATATGGAGAAAAGAAACGGCCTCTAAGGCTTTCTCCGGCTTTGCCATCATTGCTGGAAAACTGAAAGCACGGGAGTAGATAATCAACATGCAGAGAGCAAAGGGTATACGGTGAAGAAATTGCAGAAGCCAGCACAGAGGTGTGAGGGATGCACAAAACAACTGGACAAAGAACTGACAGAGAAGTCAGAATGAGAAGAGAGTGTGAGAAAGGGAAGACAGGAGGGGTGGACAGGTAGGCAAAGCCCGGGTGAAAAGGACCAAGAAGCGTGAGTTTGTTCAAATGGCACTCACCCTCAGCTGTTCCTTAGTTACCCCTTCTTTATCGTCGAAACTAACTCATTTCTTCTGGCTCTCCTCTGCGTTTCGGAAAGTCCGCGTTGTTCTCTTTCTTGCATATCCACTGCCTTGGGACAAAACTTTTGCCCACATTTCATATGGCTAATATGACTTACTCAGCAAAACTTTAGAATGGGTGACATAGAGCCACGAAAATGAACAAAGCATATCAAGTTTATATGTATACTTCAGTGAGTCTGGAGAATTGGTTGTAGTAGGGTATAACCACCAACAACCACAGTCACGGCATAGAAGTTCCATCACATGAAAAGTTACTGTATGTTCCCTCTGCAGTTAATTCCTTGCCTGGCCTCCCTGGAAAATATTGCACCCATTAGTTTCCTGATACTATAGTTTTGCCTTTTCTAGAATTTACTCCTAAAGCCTAGGAGTAAAACTGCTGAGTCATCAGGATTTAATACTACAAGAAATGCAAAGTCTTTCCTAAAGTGGCTATGGGGCTGTACGCCCCCCTCCCCCGCAGTGTCTGAGAGTTCCAAGTGCTCCTCATTCTAACCGGTCCTTGTCAGTCTTTAACTGGAGCCATCCCAGGAGACATGTACTGGTAACACATTAGAGTGTTGCTGTTCCCTAACGACGAATGATGTGGAACTTTTTTTTTAAATGTGTTTATTTGCCACCTGTATTTTTTTCTTTGGTGAAGCACTTGTTCAAATATCTTTCTGGATTTTTTATTGAGTTTTTTTCCCTCCTTATTACTGAGTGGTAAGAGATCTATATAGAGGAATAAAGATATCCCATAAATAAGAACCTAATAACCCAAATTTAAAACAATAACACATACACTAGGTACTACAGTCACTTTATGTAGTTGTGACTTAATGCTGCATCTATATGGTTGTTTACATCGCTCATTGTTATATGTAAAAGGCAAAATGTATTATAGTCTGTAAGTTTGTGTAATTTGGGATAAATTTTAATTTTAAAAAATCATTGCTAGAGTTGGATATGGGGACACATGCCTGTAATCTCAGCACTCTGAGAGGCTGAGGCAGAAGGATTGCAAGTTCCAGCCCAGCCTGGGCAATTTAGTGACCTAGTGAGACCCTGTCTCAAAATTAAAACTAAAAAGAAAACAAAAAAAGTGGGGATGTAGCTTAGTGTGATGGCCCTGAGTCAGTCACCAACACCACCAAAGAAGAAGGAAAGAAGAAAGGAAGGAAGGAGGGAAGGAAGGAAAGAAAGAAGGAAGGAAGAGATTGCCAAACCCAAAGTCATTAAAAATTTGTTTTGTTTTTTTATCTAGAAGTTTTATAATTTGGCTCTTAACACATAAGTATACATTTAAGTTCAATTTACTTTTTATATACGGTATAAGGTAAAGATCAAAATTCATTCTTATATGAGTATCTTATATTACTTATTACTATTTAATGGTTGTCCTTTCCCACGTTGAATTACCACAAATACTGTGAAAAATTAGTTAATCCTGTATTTGTGTGCCTATTTCTTCATTCTTTATTGTGTTCCATTAATCTCTACACAAGTGCCACTCTGGATTATTGTGAATTGAAGAAGTCCTCTTGTTTTTTATTCTTTGCCAAGATTGGTTTGGTTATTTTAGGTGCTTTGCATTTCTGAATAAATTTTAGAATAATTTCACCAATCTCCACAAAAGAAATGCTCTGGATTTTGACTGGAACTACATTGAGTCTATAAAATGACTTGGGAAGAATACATACCCTAACAATACCTAATTCATATAATTTTAAATTCCCAATTATTCATTGCTAATATATAGAAATCAAATGGATGTTTTTATGTTGACCATTTACCCTGCAAACTTGCTAAAATCATTAGTTCTCATAGCTTATTTATTGATTGCATTGGGTTTGTCATATACATGATTCTGTGATATTTTTCTTTACAATCTATGACTTTTATTCATTTTTATTGCTTTTTGCATTGGCAAGAACTCTGATATGCTGTTTAATGATACGCATTCAAACTGTCACCGTGAAGAATCATGGTTGCTACAAGTTTGTGTAGTTTCTCTTTATCAGAGTCAAGATGTTTTGTAATCTCTAGTTTTCTGGGAATTTTTATAATAGCTGGCTGTTTAACTTCTTCAAATTATTTTTTATTTATATTTTGAAAAGCTTTTATCCTCTTTCGTTCTTCTAATACTTTTAATTTTTAAAGTGTGCACTTTTTTAAAACTGTAAACTCACTTTCTTTCATCAACAATAGCTATTCCACTTTTTTTTTTCTTGAGTAAGCTTTACAACCCTGTCCTTATGTATGTTTCATATAGGTCCGATCTTCAGTGAAATCTATTGTTTGCACCTATGGTATTTTTGTCTATGTTTCCTTTCATCTTCTTCATCATCCTTTCTGGGTTGTATGAATTATATCCATTTTCTCAAAGAATCCGCTTTTGGTTTTATTGTTTTTTTAAAAATTGTTTTCAGTTTTCCCTTTTACTGACTTTTGTTCTTAGCTTTATTATTTCCTTTCCTCTGTTTGCTTTGGGTTAAATTTGCTCTTGCTCATCTTCTGTTACTTAATGTGAAAATTTAGATCACTGCTTTAAGAATTTTCCTCATTCCTAATCTGAGAATTTAAAACTAGAATTTTGCTTTCACTGTGCCACCTAAATGTTGACACATTGTATGTTCATTTTCCTGCAGTTCAAAATATTTACTAACTTCCTTTGTGACTTCCACTTTGATCTCTGTTTTACTGGTAAGCATGTTGTTTAAATTCCAGGTATTTGAAGATTTTCCAGATACCTTTTTGCTACTGGTAGGTAGCTTAATTCCATTGTGGTTAGAGAATACATTTTGAAGGACTTCAATGCTTTAACTATGCTTGGGTGTGTTTCGTAGTCTGAAATATGTTCTATCTTGATGAATGTTTCATGTACAACTGAAAAAAAAAACGTGTTCTGCTGTTTTGAGGGGAAGGGCTCTATAAATATCAATTAGGTTAAACTGGTTGATAGAGCTGTTCAGATCTTTCATATTCTTCAGTTCACTCTCTAATTTTTGTCAGTTACCAAGAAAAAATTTTGAAATATCTAAATATAATTCTGCTTTGTCTATTTCTCCTTTAACTCTACCACTTTATGTTTTATGTATTTGAATGCCTGTTATTGGTCTACACACGTTATGTTACCTCTTGTAGCAAACTGGCCTTTTATATATGATTCCTTTTTTCTTTTTCTGAAGTTTATATCTGACATAAATGTACCCAATTTACCTTTCTTTCAATTGTTTTCATAGTACTTCATGTATTTTTCTGTTCTTTTAATTTTTTATCATTTTAACTTTAATTGACCTATATATTTATATTTAAAGTGTATTTCTTATAAACAGTATTTAGTCAGGTATTGTTCTTTTATATAACCAGAAAAGCTCTGCCCATTCAATTTGAGTTCTAGCACCTGCGTTGTCCAATTGCCACATGTGACTTTGGAGAACCGGAAATATGGTTGGTCTCAGTTGCTGCCTGTTGTAAGTGTAAAATAGATATAGAATTTTAATGAGTTTATGTAAAATAGAATGTAAACCATCTCATTAACAACATTATATTGACTCTGGGATAAAATACGGTTTTGCATAAATTCTATTAAATAAAATATATTATTGAAATTAATTTTATCTTTCTCTTTTAAAGTGGTTACTACAAGTTTTAAATTACTTACCTTGCTTGTATTATATTTTTATTGGATAGCATTGATTTAGATCATTTTCATTGAATTTCCTTGGTGGCATGATATACTTAAAATTGGTCTTTTGCTGATTGTGTTCTCTTTGTCTTAGTTGTTCTTTTTCCCTCTCTTGTGCCTTTTTTCTGCTTTATTTTGAATTAGTTTGTGATTTTTATCTTTCTCCACTACTGGCTTGTTATTCATATACTTAACTTTAAAAATCCCTAGGGTTTATGATGTGAAATTTTAATTTACTAATAAAAATTTACTAATTTTTATTTATTATCTTTAAATAATATTCTCCTTTTGATATAATTTAAGAATCATTTATAACAATGTTTCCAATTCCTCCCTAGCTTCATTTGTTATTTTTATAATACTTTATGTCCTTACATGTTCTATAAATTCATAACGCATTGCTTCTGTTGTTTGTTAAAATAATTTAAATGAGGGAAATGCCTTTGTCATAGTTGTTGTTTTGGTGCTGGGGATGCAAGCCAGCACCCACGCATGCTACGCATGTGTTCTACCACTGGGCCACCCCCAGCCCCAAACGCCTTTTATATTTATCTCCGCTTTAACTGTTTGTGAAGCTCCTTATTTCTTGTCATAGATCAAGGTTCCTGCATGCATCATTTTCCTTCTGCATGAAGAACTTCTTTTAACATTTCTGGTAGTGCAAGTCTGCTGGTAATACTTTTATCTGGCTTTTGTTTCTCCAGGGGGGAAAAAACAACCTTTGTTTTGCCTGTACTTTTGAAATTTTTTTTTCTGAGAGTAAAAACCCACGTTAAAAGTTTTCTCCTTCAGGCCGGGCATGGTGGTGCATGCCTGTAATCCCAGCACTCTGAGGCTGAGGCAGGAGGATTGCTATGAGTTTGAGGCCAGCCTGGGCTACATAATGAATTTAAGACCAGCCTGAACTACAGAGTGAGACCCTATCTCAAAAAAAAATTTTTTTTTCTCCTTTAATAAAGATGTAACTCCATTTTATTATTACTTGTGTAGTTTATGATGTAAAGTCAGCTTTAATGATCATCTCTAGTCTTACATATGTGATATGTGTTTTTTCCTTTAATGTTTTCAGAATTGTTTCTTTTTGTTTTCATATACTTTGAGTATTATATGTGTGTAGGGATTCTATTTTTGTATATTTTACCTTTTTTGTATATTCTGAGTTTTTATACCTGTTTTTTCTGCTTCATTAATTTTAGTAATTTCTATTCCAGAATTTTCTTTTTCCTTTCTTTTTCATCTCCTGCAATTCTAGTGGCATGTGTGGTAGACCACTTTTATATTGTCTCACAGTTCCTAATACTTTGTTGTGGTTTTATCACCCATTTTTCCTGATTGTGTTTTAGTCTGTATACATTTTATTCTATGCTTTTAACTTCATTTTCCATATCAAGGCAGCTGAGGAGTGCATCAAAGGCATTCCTTATTTCTACTTCTTTACACTTTTTTCTAGTACTTTATTAGAATCTTCGTCTAGAAATTCCTCATATGGCCATGTATGTTGCTCACCTTTAAAAGTAGGACCTTTAACTCTTTCATAATAGTTATTTTAAATTCTCCTCCTAATTTCCAACCTCTAGGTCATCTCTGCATCTGATTTTGTAAGTTGTGTTGTCTTTTGGCAGTGTACTGCTTTTTCTTATATTTATTTTTTGTCTGATAAACTTTATTGAATATTAGACACTGTGTGTAGGGCAGTAAAAATTGAGACAAATGCTTTTTACGTATGTAAATAGACATACCCCTTCTTCCACTGGACTTTGAGTATTGGCGTTGACTTAACCTAGTCAAAATTTGAACTGGATTTTGTTTCTGTCAGCACTATGATTAGAGTCTCCTCCAGTTTCAATTTCCTCTGACCTTACTTTATGTTAGGGTGGGGGATGTTGTGCTGAATGGTTGTTTGTTTTGTTCTGTTCTGTTTTGTTTTTCAATACTCTTGCCCTACTCACAGCTCTGAGCTTTGCCTGTGCTTCATGGAGACCATTTCCCACTGTCTTTCCTCTTCCCCAGTGGCGGCTTATAGTTACTTGTTATTCAGAGCTTGTTATGGGGGTGGAGGGAGCAGAAAGTTACTCTGTTGTCCCGGACTAGGTCAGTCTTAGTCACACCCTGTGCTCCCATGTCTTGGGTTAGGATTTTCACATGATCCTGCCTCTCCTTTCACGACAGTCAAACTTTCCCTTGTACTCTTTTTTTTTTTGGAAGGGTGAGGGTGCTGCTAGGCAAGTGCTCTACCATTAAGCTAAATTCTAGTGGGACATGTTCAGGAGCTTCCTGACCCTCTCTTCTAAGTAAAGAGGTTTTTTTGTTTGTTTGTTTGTTTTGGTTTTTTTGTTTTGTTTTGTTTTCCCATGCAGTAGCCATAGCTGTACTTACAAAGTATGGCTCTGAGTTCTGCGAGAGTCAGTATTTCTTACTTCTCTCCAGTGGCTGAAGACTTTTACCTCATGGAGGTAAAGGATCCAGGAGGCGTTTCATGCCTTTTCAACAGTAGTCCCCAGTCTTCACCAGTGAGCCTGCACTGACTGACGTCAACCTCTTTCAGGTGTCCTGTTCTGCCCCCAGTGGAAAGCCAGGGGAGAGTATGCAAGTAGATGTACATTCTCCTCATGTTTGTGGCTCCCAGGGAACTATCATTTAACATTTACAAAATTTTTTAAATTTCTTAAAATTGTAGGCGGCACACATATTTTTCCCATGCTATGCCATTCTCTTTCTTTGCAGGGCCATTCTGGTTTTGGCTGTCAGACTCTTGCTTGTTTTGTAATCTTACCTCTCTAATGAGCTCAATAAAATTTACCTAGCTCATTGTTACAAACTCTTTTCACTGTTACGGTAAAAATAGCTCTCTTCCCAGCTTGTTATGTCCTAAGATAAAGCAGACCTCTGCTTTCATTACTGAAAGATATTTTTCCAGGTATATTAATCTAGGTTAAACATTTTCATTTTATTTTGGTGCTTTAATGGAGTTCCTTTGTTATTTTCTGATTTGCAAGGTTTTTGGTCGTAAGTCTACTGTCATTTTTATCTCTTTCTCTGAACACAGTCTTTTTGCTCTGAGTGCTTTTAAGATACTCGTTTTTTCACTGTTTTTTTAGTAATTTGATTGTGGTGTAGCTTGATGTGTTTTTCCTCATATTTAAGTTGCTTGAGGTTCATTAACATTCTTGGATTTGGGGGTGTATAATTCTTGGCAAAGCTGGGGAAGTTGTGGCCATTGCTTTCTAAAATATTTTTTCCTATTTCACTCCTCCCTTCTGATAATGCAGTTATGTACATAATACACTTCGAGATTATCCAGCTCATTAGGTCTATGTGTGATGATTGATTGAATGTGGGAGTATCAGATAAGATAATCAACAAAAAACCATTTCAAACATCCATTTAAACACTCATTGAATAACTACTGTGTTCCCCATCTGGTAAGTTAGTGAACTACAAATATAAACAAAACAGAGTAGTGGGCTAAAATAACAGAAATATAAACAATTATAAACCAGTGCAGGGACTTCCCTAATGAAAGTATAAATAAGTTACTATATGCTACAAACAATGGTATAGTAACAGTTGAGGGGAGTCAAGGAAGCCCTTAAACAGTAAGTCATGGTCAAGATAGTTCTTAAAGAATAATGGGAAACTTTTAAGGCAGATAAGGAAGGAAAGGAGCTTGAAGAAGGAGAATAATCCAAGCATGGTAAGATTTCCAAGAACAAAGATAGTATAGTGAAGTAGGAATGAAGTATGGAATATGCCGTGTGGTCAAGATGTGTAAATATAAAAGTGTAATATCACAAAAGGAAGATATTATGGTTAAATCTCTAAGGATTTTTTTCTACAGGCATATATATGTATTGTAAGAAATGTGGAACTAAGTTTTAGAGATGTTATATTGCTCAAAGCCAACTTTACATCTTCAATTACATAGCACAGAAGAAATTAAGATTTATGCCTACTTTCCATCCAGAATACAATAAGGGCGATTACTTTAAAGTGTCTGCATTCATGTACTAGATAATGTTCAAACGATCTATGCACTTTAAAAGAAACAAGTAGTTGAAATGACTATAAGAAATAAGGAAAATGTTACATAACTTCATTATTTTAAAGTTCCTTTTGTGTGCATGAATTCCACTGGCAATCTTTGCTGTGCATCAAAATAAAGTTCCTTTTGTTATTTACCACCATATCCCTTAGTAACATATAGAGCCCCTTGATGCTTCGGTTTTAAGCAGTCTGGTGTTGACTTTGACTTCAGCTACCTGTTTTCCACTTGGAATTTCCATCCTCCAGTGTGCCTGCCATTCTCTCGTCAAGACCCCCATTTAACCCTCTAGTCTGGTGCTGTGTGGTAGAGGCTGAATCACCAGGCAGTGCAGAGTGGCAGGGGTGATGTTGGGACAGATAATTCTCAAACATCCAGCCAAGTATATTAATGTCCACCACTTACGTCCACCAGCAGAGTTACCCCAAAACAATTCCTAAGCCCATGGTAGGTGGGAGGGTGGGAGGAGTGCGGGGTTCTGCCCTGCAGAGCAGGTTTCCTCTCTGCTTTTCCCCACTGCAGCTTCAGCTTTCCTGGGTCTAATGAGCCAGTCACCAGCTACCATTCTTCTTTCCAGCTTCCTTATTCTGGTGACATTGTTTGGATGTTGCTCCTATTGTCCTTGAGGATTTCTATCTTATTTTTTTAAATCCATTTACTGTCACCAGTGGGCCTTCAGGAGGGAACTGAAAAATGCATGTGTTCAATATACTTCCTCTTTAACTGGAAGTCCTTCAGTTCATTCTTTTTTAATATCTATGTCTGTGTATTTTATAATGTACATAATATATTTGTATAATGATATATATAATTTATGAGTAAGTCAATATCTACATATTGCATTCTTCAGTTTAAATTATTTTTTCTACTTCTTACAGATAATAGTATGTGATTATACAGGGTCAAAGACCACTGCTCTACCTGCCATCTAAATGGTGGTGTCTTCCAGGACTCACAGATTTCTTTTTTTCTTTTTGTGTTCATTTTCCCTCAAGCTGATTTTATTTAGTTAAAATTTCGATGACTTCAAGATTGATACTTCTAGCTCTGGCCTCTTAGTTTAACTCCAGATATACAGAATCTAACTTGATATCATCAGTGGGACGTCTAATAGATATCTCAAATTAACACCCCAAGCAGAAGTCTCGATTCTCTTCCCCCCGTACCCCCCCAACAAACTGCGCTTCCTCCATGCTTCACTTATCCAGGCAGAATTCTGTGTGCAACTTGATTCCATCATGATTCTAAGCCTGAGACTACAGCACTAAACAAAACTGAAAAAACTGCTATCGTACAGCTTATATTCTGGAGGGAAGAGGAAGAGACAATAAGCTAATAAATAAATAAATATATTTATGTTTGTTTACATTTATCTAGGTTAAGTGCTACTGAGGAAAATAAAGCTAGATAAGAGGAATGAATAGTCATAGTGTGCTATATGTATGTTTTCTATTATGTTGCCTTTCTACCATCTAAAATTTTGTCATTACTGTCTCCTCTTTAGGCCCCTTTGTGAGTTTATGAGGTAAAATATATTCACTAACTACTATTTAGTGGAGTTTGAGGAGTGTGTTGAGGGAAACACATGAGTTCAATCCTTCTTTACCTGGAAGTAGGAGAGCATTAAGAGGATTTCTCCATGATAAGATAATAAGCAAGCAGAAACCTGAAAGAAGTAAGGATATAAGTCACATAAATATCGGCAGAGTACTCCAGATGGAGGGAGCTGTAAGTGGGAAATACCCTAGATTAGGCTGCACTTGATGTGTTCAAGGGAGAGCAAGTCTAATGTTGCTGAAAGGAGGTTAAGAAGTGGGATGGAAAGGGAATCCTGCTCAAAAAAGGAAATCAAAGGGGGCAAGATGGGAGGTGGAAGTTGAAAATGATCAAGACATGTAATATGCATGTACCAATTACCCGCAATGAACATCACTATTGTGTATTGCAAACATACATTAATTTAAAAAAGAAATTACCAACATAGAATTTGTATATCAATAATGGCAGTTTCTCAGATTTCTAATTGCATGATTAAATAATTCAAAGCTAAAGAGAACAGGTTAAAGTGGTGGCAAGGGGCCAGGTGACTGATTGGAGTCCACGGTGAGGATTTTGATTTTGATTTATTCAGAGTGAAACAAGAAGCTCTCAGAAGATTTTAAGCAGACATTATTGAAATTATACTTTAAAGAAATCATTTGGTCTGCTACATACAACATTGTTTAGGCGGATGAGCAAAAGCAGGGGCACCGTGTAGGAAGGTATAGGCAAAGACAAAGCAAACTTGTACTAGAGTGGTGGCCAGGCTTAAAATCCACCAGAAGTTATATTATAAAGATCAATCCACTTGGGCATGCGATTTTTCTCATCTATGTTTCATTGCTCAGGTACAGGTCAGGCATAAGTGGAGATTTAGATTTGACCAGTTTTGGGTTTTCTCCAGGCAAGTTTGATGGAGAGGTGCAAAAGAACAGAAGGTGTGGCCATGTGGTGATTGGAGAGTGACAGACCATCACAGCAAATGCACTGTCAATTATTCGGTTGTTTTAGTCAGAAACCTACTTAGAAGTCATTCGATTCCTCTTTTCCTTCATTCCCCACAATCGTTCCATCAGGAGGTCTTATTGCTTGCTCCAAAATCTACCTGGACTCTATGACATTGTCTCAATCCTCCATGGCCACATTTCATGCCTAGTGTCTTGGGTGTCTGTCTGTTCTGCCTCCACACTTATCCCCCAGCAGCCATCCTCCACACAGCAACCTGAGTCGTCTTCTAACATCCTAATACATGTTCCTTTACATCAGACCTTCAGTCACCTCCTACTGGGCATCTGTTTAAACTCAAATGGTTGACAAAAGGTTCACTTCTCCAGCCTTCTCTACAAGTCCTCTCTCTCTTTCTTGTTAACTCCTCTAACCCAGACACACTGACCTCTTCTCTGCTTCTCCAATATGCAAACAGTTTTTGTCTTGGACTGATGAAATTTTCTCTTTACATGGAATGCTCTTACTCCGGCTCTTTTCTTTTTTTTTTTTCTTTTTTTCTTTTTGTTGGGGGTGGGTGGGTGCTGGGCATTGAACTTGGGGCCTTGTGCTTACAAGGCAAGCACTCTACCACTGAGCTAAATCACCAAGCCCTTCCCCTGGCTCTTTAACTGACCACTCTTACAGGTTCTTCATGTCTCAGATAAAATTGTAAAGAAGTTCCCAGAGAAGACTTACACCACTTCTAGCCACATACTCTGCATCATATCACCTCGTTTCTTTTCATACCCTTAGTCTGATAGTATCTGTACGTATTTATTTATCTATCTGTATACACCAACTAGAATGAAAGCAGGGGCTTTTTTTCATTCTTATTCCTATTCCTAGAGCAGTAGTTCTTACTCATCTCCAGAAATTCACACTCTTGAAAAATCACTCAAGACCCAAGGAAGTTTTTATGCATGTGTTAGGTGTATTATTTCCTATTAGAAACTGCAAAAGATTTTTAAGATATTTGTATTTATGTATTTTTCTATTTAAAAATAATAAATCAACATTTTTAAGGAGAACAATTCTGTTTTCTAAAAAAAAAGTAAAGCAGTGGTATTACTCTTCATTTTGCAAATCTCTTTAATTGTATGGTTCAATAGAAGATGTCTGAAGTTTTGTATCTGTTTCCATATTCAACCTGCCATGAGAAGTTGCTTGGGTTACAATATATGACATAAATCTGTCTTCACATGGACACATAATTGGAAAGGGAAGAGTATTAGATAGACTTATCAGCTACTTATGCGTTACTTCTTTAAAAAAATTTTTTTAATTTGTATTCTCTTCTTTGATTCTACAGTAAAGCTCATGAGTGGTAGCTCCTTAAAGAATAGTGGCAATGTGGAATCTTAAACCATGTCAACTAACTTTTTCACTGGACATAAATTCATTCATTCTGAGATCTGAACCAGTCTTTTACCTATGCATGATTTTTTACTTCATGTGTTGGCTTGGAAAATACTGATTCACTAGTGTCATAAAGTTTTCAAATGTTGACACATTTTATCATACAATATGAAAATTATCACATTTGTTTTGGTTTCATCAGAAAAGTCTTTAAATATTGGGAAGCTGTCAAGCTCATAGAAATGATAAAGGTCTTCCCAAATTCTAATTTTCATTTAAAGGCTTTAATTTTTTTGGCACAAAATATTGTCAGCTTTCTTTAAAATTATAGACTCATTTTTTTTTCAGTTTTGAGAAAGTATGTGCAAAATACACATCTGAGTAATTATAATTTATCGGTCAGTTGTTCTTTCAAGAAATAATGATGTTCTATGAAAACAAATGGTTGATTCAGCTTTCAAATAATAAGTGTTTTTCCTAAAGATGACCATTATGCTTCATCATGCATTCTTTCTACTTTATCACAAAATATTAAAAGCCATACAGTCAAATGTTGAAATGTAATAAAATTAATAATCTCAATGCCTCATCAAGGACACTATTTGATGAGTAAAACTGGTGTTACTTTTTTACTGCGTGTGGATGTCAGTGAAGGATGTAATGATCATCGGTACAGTTGGGTACTAAAAATTGCTTTGATTCATGCTAATGTGCCAACATTAGCATTAACACTGTCACTGATAGTGGGGAAAGAAAAAAAAAATCTTAAGATTGTTCTGAATGTAGTTCTTGTGTCACAGATGCCCTGAAAAGGTTTCGGGATCCCAGGCAATCCCAGATGACACTAGAACATATGGTAGGAAGTCATTAAAACCTTTGCAATATAAATGAGGGACTGGATTCCTCGATTCCTTTTTTTTTTTCTTTTCTTTTTTTTTTTTTTTTTGAGACAGGCACTCACTATGTAACCCAGGCTGTCGAACCCAAGGCAATCCTCTTGTAGTCAGCCTCTTGAGTGTTGGGATTACAGGTGTGTGTGCCACCACACTTGGCTTTGGATTATTCTAGTTCTTAAATTTATTATTATTGATCGGGGAACTTCTTCTTTTAAAAGTGGTCAACTCTTAAAATTTATCATTCTGTTAAAGCATTTTACAAAAGAAAAATCAAGAAGCATTTAATCAAAAGTATCTAATGAAATCTGTCTTTAAATAATACACACTTAAGGAACATAAACAGGGATAATATTGAACACGTACATTAAATTAATAATAAAACTGATGTATAGAGGGCTAACCAATACTAGGCAAGATATCATTAATGCTAACGTCCTCTTTGAAGAAAATTTAAAACCTTAGTAAATGAAATTAAAGAAAGCACAAGGCCCTGAGTTTGATCCCCAGACCCCGCACCAAGAAAAAGAAATTAAAGAAGATTTAAGTAAATGAAGAGTTACATTTAGATGGAGTGATTTAACAATGCAAAGACATTGACAATCCCTAAATTATTCTATAAATTCACTACAATACTAATCTAAATATCACTTGTAGTAGACAAATAGAGGAAGGGAGTAGCCATAAGTAAGAGCCAATGGAATAATCACTACATTAGAGAAGAAACTCCTGAACTGAAGAAGACTGAAAATTCTACAAAGATGGGGGAATGTTAACATATATAAATAAATAACAACTACATTATCTCAGTAAATAGAGAAAAAAGTCACCAATGAAATATTACATTAGACCAGTCAAACGGGGGGAAATTGCCCAATTGGAAAACAGTAAGTGTTGATGGGCAAATAAGATCTCCTTCTTACTCAGCTTCTGCTATTTTGGAAAACAGTCTGGCAACGTACTTGTCCCTGTTCTGTGAGATTATTTTATCTCACGCCCAAGGAGAAAGTGTGAGAGAAATCTTATAAAAAGAAACATGTAAGAGAATGTATTTTTTCACAGTATAGTATATGGAAGCAGGGAATTAGAAACCACTTCATTGTTTACCATTTGAGGAAAACAGGAGACTGTAGAGCAAACTACTAAATACTATACACAGTTAGAAACAACACAGAATGCTTTGTGGAAAAGGGAAGAAAAAGTCAGTTCTGTTATAGTTTATACTTGAAATGTTCTCCCTCAAAGTCTCATTTGTTCAAGGTTGAGTTCTAGCTGGTGAGACTATTGGGAAATAGTGGAAACTTTAGGAAGTAGGGTCTTCCTCTCCCCCTGCCCTCTTTCTGGTCACAATGAGATGAGCTGCCTTTCTCCAGCACACCCTTTCACCATGTTCTGGCTCACCTTAGATCTAAGGGCAATTGAGTCAGACGATCATGGACTGACACCTCTAAAACTATGAGCCAAAATACATATTTCTTCCTCTAAATTGATTTTTCTCAGGTATTTTGTCATAGTAACAGAAAGTTAACTAACACAGAAAAGTTCTATTTATGTGATTTGAAAATATGCACATGTGAAATGACACTACATATTTCCAAAGATAAATATAAATTTAAGAATAGACAGCAAACACATTAGAAGGGTTATTTATTTGGGAAGGGGGGCATTAACAGGAGGAAATTAACTTAAAACTGCTTTTTTTGCCTTGCTCATTCAATGATGATAAACTATGCCATGAAACAAAGTCTATGTCTGTTCCACCTTCTCTGAAGGAAGGGAAGGAGAGAAGGATGGAAGAAGGGAGGTTACATACATTGTAGAATGGTAACAGATACATATAGTCTTCATATTTAGACAAGGATAATTAGAAAACTTTGATACCTACTTCTATTATGGTTAGTCAGGAGAATTAGGCAGAAAACTACAGTTCTTGAGGGATGAATGAAAAATTCAATAATTCAGCTTTGCTAGTTCCCTGATTGTGAGTATACCAGCTCCCTGTCCATGCTAAATTGATTTGTGTATATTTTTCTATGGAAAAGTCATCTGTAAAGGAGGCTCCACATCATCTTTTAATAGCCTGTTTTAATATTTAACAAACAACTGTCAGTAAATTCTTTCTTATGTCCATGTTATATTTCCATAGCTACTTTCAAGTCATTTCTCAGAGAAGATAAATAAAAGTTAGTCTACAATTTCCTTATGGTAATGTTTCAAGTATTAAGATGCAATTATTGTTTCTATACTAATTCCAACTCCTTCCATCTTTCCCCACAGGTCTTATTTATTCAACACTTTAATCATATTATTAATACACTCTGAATTTCTCCATTTCATGGCATCCTTATCAACGTGAGGAGACGTAGACTAGATGAAAAATAACTCCATGATGTCCCTATGTGTGCCCAATCAAGAGAGAAATTATTTACAACTCTCTCTTCAATCAGTCCTCAATGATACTAACTAGTACCAAGACAATCTCCTTGACTGTTTTCTTTATGAATTTTAATAACAATCCTTTATATGTATAAATGTTACTATTAGAAAGCACTTTCTAGTTGGCCAACAACTCAATAATAACAGAAGGGATGTCATGATTCTCCTTGCACTGATGAGTAATGTGAAGGTCAAAGAGGTTATGGTATTGCCTATTGTCCCTGAGCTAGTAAGTGCTAGCAATAGGGGTTCTCGCTTAAAGCACATGGGAAACATGTCAATAGCTTGTGTGGGAGAGAGTAAGATGAAGAGCATAACATATGAGCAAACAACTTGAATTCAGACACTAGTCCTCACACTGCCAGCTATGCAGCCATACAGGGACACTAAGAGGGTGGATGTAAACATTATAGTGAATGTGTAATGAACTGTAAAAATTTCATTATTTATTTTTCATGTTTTGTCGAGTTGAATACATCTGACTTTAAATTTTTATTCCAAAATAATTTTCCTTGTTTTTTCCTGCTCTGACTTCATCAGTTTATTCTTCTTGAAAATATATTTTTTCCTATTAGCTGTTTGGTTTTGCTTCCTATTTCTCCTTGAACATTTTTTACCTACGGAAGTTACTTAGATGTTCATTAACATAACTACACCATCATCCTTCTTTAAACTGTAGAATCAGCCTAGTTTTAAAATACTTATAAATAATGAACAAAAAATGAAAAGCATTAAAATATTTGTACTGTTTTAAATTTGTGGTTTGGAAACGGTGGAAGATGGAGCAAATAACCACAAAAATTGAGGAAGAAATATTTTAATATAGATATAATTTTTACAAGTCTATTGACTTTTTTGATTAGCATACTAACGCCCAAGATTTTCTCACTCTAGAGTGTCACAAAATCTTCACAGATGATACACATATGTGTGAACTTTATATTTTGCTAGGTAGGGGACAGCTGCCTAACACTTCTAGAAAATGCCCTCTGTTTTAGTTACTTTTTTCATTCCTGAGACAAAATACCTGACACCCAAAGTTAAAGGAGGAGAGGTTTATTTTGGCTTGCAGTTTGTAGAGGTTTCAGTCCACAGTTGGGTGGCTCCAAGGCAGGGCAGCATGACAGAGGGGCATCGCAGAGGAGAAACAGTTCATGGCAGGCAAAGGCAGAAGGGAGCAATGCAGCAAGTAGCAAGTGACAAGTGATGAGCAGGGAAGAGTAAACCTCTTTCTGTGCTTTTTATTTTATCCAGCTGTACTCACACCCAGGATGGGGCACCCTTAATCCTACCTAGAACTATGCCAAACCAATCAGTGGACTGATTTAGTAATCACACACTTAATCCCAGCATCACCCACTCTAGATCCAGCCACCTCCGGAAAGCCCAACCTGTGACTGCATGAGGCTTTGGGGGACATCTAGATACAAGCCATAATGCCCCCTTTCCATGCACATAATTAATACTGGGACAGGGTCTCTCTCCACATTTCCAGAGGCTGAGCTATATCCTTTGGCTGTTTTTGATTTGGTTGTTCAATAATTCATTGGATTACAGGAGCCAATTTAATTCTCTTTTTGCCTGAATGTGTAAAATTGGTATCCCTCTCACCATCCACCTAATGCCCGTGAGAACTGAGGTTTACCAGGGTAAGACGATGCCTGCCAGGTGGACAGCTGAGAGGAGAAGTTCAAGAGGGAAGGCCTAGAACAGAGTAAATGACCTGCTGAAAGTAACATTAAACTGGTACCAAACCAAACCAAACCAAACCAAGTCTCATTGAAAGACACAAGAACTTTCCCCAGCCAGTCTTACACTGTACATAGTCTAGGCATCCGTAACACAGTATTGAAAGAACAACCAAGTGAATTGTTCAATAGCAGGATCTGCTCTTATAGATCCTCTGCAGTATCACTATATAGTCGTCATTGATTATATTGTAACTATTTAGTGTTGCTTCAAGTCTTTGACTCTCTCAATGTGCTGCCTCAGCTGAAACATTCCAAAATATGACAGGAATATAAAAGACTTGGGAACTCAGACTGATACATAAAATAAAAAAAAAAGTGAAGACATATGGTATTTTCTCAATTCTAGGTCATTTCTGTTCATAGTTATTATGTGTAGAGTTGTATTATATTTTACAATGATATTTCTCAAAAGCTCACCAGCCAGTAAGAAAAATAAGAGTTGTCACTGTTTACGCATGTGCAAACCTTTGTTTAGAAGGAATCTGTTCAACATAGTTATTTGCTGTTGGATTTTATGTTAAATTGGGATCTTGTGGGGCTGGGGATTTAGCTCAGTGATTAGAGTGCTTGCCTTGCAAGCACAAGGGCCTGAGTTCGATCCCCGGCACCACAAAAAAAAAAGAAAAAAAAAACCAAAAAAAAAAATTGGGATCTTGTTTATGTGAAGTGAAAGCATTTCACTAACACACTGAACGTCTATCCATCAGTGCTTCCAGCTGGCTTTTAGAAAAGCAATTGTTAATTTCCAAAAAACACTTGTGATTTAACTCACATAGGATGTGCAAGGAAAACACTGGTATTCTTCCATATGCCTAGAACTTCTCCTGTCAAGCCTGAGGGTGCTGAAACAGTCAAGGTTTGAGCCTGCATTATGAAATGCAATGTGTTACCATGGTATTATCCATCACTGGCCATAGCCTAACATAATTCTAAAAAATTCTTAAATATTAGACACACAAAAGATTGACTCTTACATTTTAATTTGCTGCTGAAAGAAAAAATATATAATAATATTCATATGAGTATAAAATTGTTGACAGTTTAAATAAATTATCTACATTTAAGATGTTTTCCCTTTCAAAGGTACTGTAAAATGCATGAGATGTGTCAAAATTACCAGCAATTTATAACTGAAAGAAACAGAAGTACACACAAAAATACACAAATTCCTCAGTTATAAGTTGCTAGTAATTCTGGCATACCTCATCCATTTCACAGTAGCTTTTGAAAGGAAAAAATCCTCCCATTTTCTTGATAGGAGATGAGGAATGATGAAAATAATTCCATTGGAAACAAACTAGATTATTAACTTTAAACTTTGCTTTAAAAAAAAATGAATACCTGTGTCTAAAAAAAGAATCTTGGACTAAATACATTCAGGATCAATTAAATTGCTTAACAGATAATATTACTCTCTTCATTCTCAAAAACTTCCAGGACATGATTGATTGGAGGTTCTGTAAATTTCTGCTACCAAATTTTAACAATTACCTTTTTTCGAAAAAATTTCAAAAGTTGCTAGCTGAGGTTTCCACCAGGAAGTCTATTCAAAGCAACTGACGATATGAAATGAATTTCATTGCCACGTTAGGGACTCTCATAGAGACTGAGAACTTACTGAGTTTGAAATGAGCAGAAATCTCCAACTTTAAAGCATCTGAATGACCAAGTTCTATAAAAATAAAAACTATGTGCTTTGAGGATACTGATAACTGAGACGGCAGGATCATTAATAAGCCAATAGTGATTTTAGTCGGCCATCTGCTTTTCTTTATATACCCTTGCTTTTCTTCCAGTATCAATTAACCTGACCAAGATTGCTTAGGTGAACACTTGCTCAGAGTTGCAGCAGGATTGAGAAGTTTATTTTAGAATCTATCATTCGATTGAATTCCACAGCCCATCTAAAACATGTTCTATGTCAAAAATACATACTTACCTTGTTCTTTCATGTTTTTGTGTTATTCATGTTATGAATAATTGTGTCATGATATGCTAGTATCAACATGACCTTTTGGAAAGCAAAGTTTCATTATGTAAAGATATTTAATTTTTAAAAGTAATTGAATACTTTCACTTATCGAGACCCTAGGAAAAAGGAGCGTGGAGTATTGTAGCGTGACACTAAGAGGTCAGATTCAATTCCTTTGATCTACTTAAATTTCAGAGATAGTTCTTAAAATAGTAGTCATATCATTCTATTAATACTGCAACTTGTTATTGCCACCTGTGTCACCAACTACTCACTATTGTTCAAGGCGAGCCACATGTAAACATAAGCAGGATGTATCATCTTTGTTATTATTATTATTATTGTGGTCCATAAATTAATAGAACACACTAAAATCACTTCCTACGATCATATACTACTATTGAGATTATAATTGCTGTTATTAAATTTAGCTTATTTTGGAATCCTGACACTTCATATCAATATTTATACTGATAATTTCTTTCCAGGGAGAAAAATACTTCACCCAACACAATAGGTATAATGGACAAATGTAAAGAGTTATTTAAGTTAATAAATTTAGAAAAATATGTAAGAGATTATGCTTTATTAAAAATACTTAGTAGAAACATTTAGAATTGGTAACTGTATTTGTTGTATTGTACAATTGTCATGTCAAACACACATCCACATATTACTAATGTATTAAATGCCTCAGTGAACTAAGAAAGTACATTCCTAGTAAATTTTTTGGTATATTTCTGACTGCTGCTTTGAGAATAGTACTTTGTTATATACATTATTTAATTTTTGCATTGAGGTAATCAAAACAGGAAACTGCCAAAGTGAGAACTAAATATAATTTGAACCTGAGTCAGGGCATGAAAATAGAAAATAGGAAAGGGTGATCGAAGTTTTTTAAGAGAATGAGTTTATCGTTACTATTCTCTGAAGAAGCATTCCCAAATGAAATGTAAGGAAGCTTTAGATCAAAAAGATACTATTTACCAGACAAACTCATACATTGATAGACAAGTAATTTTCATGAAGCCCCAAACAGTACACAACTGAACAGGCATAGTATTTTCAATAAACAGTGCTGGAAAAACTATTTTCATGAAAAAGGAAATGAATTAGGACTCCTATCTTACACCATACACAAAAATCAACTCAAAATTATTAAAGATTTAAATATAAGACCTGAAATCATAAAACTCCTAGAAGAAAACATAAAGGATTCTTGGAGCATAGTAGCTCAGAGGTAGAGTGCAACTTTCGCATACAGAAAGCCCTTTGCAGTGATATTTTTAAAATACAACACCAAAAGTACAAGCAATAAAAGCAAAAATAAAAGAGGAATTACATCAAACTAGAAAGTTTCTGCATAGTAAATGAAATAATTTTTAAACTAAAAAAGCAACCTACAGAATGGGAGAAAATATTTGTAAATTATATATCCAATAAAGGATTAATATTTAAAATATACAAGGAACTCAGGCAATTGAAGCAACAATTTATATAACCCAATACATAAATGGGCAAAGGACCAGAAAAGATGTTTTTTCAAAGAAGACACACAAATGGTCAACAGATACGTGAAAATACCACTAATCATAAGGGAAATGTATATTGGAACCACAATGAGATATCACCTTACTTCTGTTAGAATGGCTACTATCAAAAAGCCAGAAGACAGGCAGCATTAGCAAGGATATGGTGAAAAAGGAAGCATTCCCCTTTATGTTATTGGTGGGAATGTAAATTAGTATAGCCATTGTGGAGATAGTATAGAGGTTCCTCAAAATACTAAAAATAGAACTCCTATATGACCCAGGAGCAATCCCACTTCTGAGTACATAGCCAAAGGAAATAAAATCACTATCTCAAAGAGTTATCTGCATTCTCATATTCATTGCAGCATTACTCACAACAGCCAAGATGTGGACAACTTGTGTGTTTGTCAGTAGATGTACAGATAAAGAAAATGTGATAAATACACACACACACACACACACACACAGTGAGAGAGAGGGAGACAGAGAGAGAGAGAAAGAGAGAGAGAGAGACAGAGAGAGAGGGAATTATTCAGCCTTAAAAAAGAAGGAAATCCTGCCATTTGCAACTACATGGATGAATCTGGAAGACATTATGCTAAAGGAAATAAGTGTGACACAGAAAGACAAATACTGAATGATCGCGTTTACATATGGATCCTAAAAATTTGAACTCATAGAAACAGAGAGTAGAAGGGTTGTTACCAGGGGATCAGAAGCGGGGAAATGAGGAGAGACATGTTGGTCAAAGGATAAAAATTTGCATTTAGAAAATGATTTAGTTCTAGATAGCTGATGTGCAGCATGGTAACTATAGTAATAATAATGTATGGTATATCTGGAATTTGCTTGGAGAATAGGTCCCATAAAATAGATATAAAGAGTAAATACGTGAGGTAATAGATATACTAATTAGCTTGGTTATGATAATCATTTCACAATGTACACATATATCAAAGGATCTCATTGTATGCCTTGAATATATATAAATTTATCTATAAATTATACCTTAATAGAGCTGAAAAAAGATAATGCTCAATAAGAACTATTCAAAAATCAGAAAGTGAACTCTATCAGCCAGATGTGGTGGCTCATGCCTGTAATCCCAGCACCCGAGAGGCTGAGGCAAGAGGATCACCATGAGTTCAAGGACAGTCTGGGCTATGTGGTAAGTTCAAGGTCAACCTGAACTACATAGCGAGACCCTGCCTCAAAAAAACAAACAAACAAAAAAAGGAAGTGGACTCTACCATGAACATAAGATGTTTTACAGATTCTTACTGTTAGAAATGACAGAAATAGTAATCCCCTTTACATAAGTCATGATTGAATTGTTACACAATGATTAATATGACTAGCTTACATTCTGAAGTCTAGTGCAGTTTGTCTAGAAAAAGGAAACTAGTAAAAGAAATGGTCTACTGTAGGAAAAAGTAATGTGATTTTCTTTTAAAATCATTCAAGTCTTGATACAGAGTACAGTTAATATTATAACTTGGCTTCATGATTTGGCACAAATAGCTAGTAAACTAACAGCTAGATGCTTTCACTTGAAAAGTTGATCATGTGAATGGGCAACTTCCTCTTTTCTCCGTTTCAGTGTCAACTCCCTACAAATATTTTATAGCCTTAAACAAAGTTTTCATGTATGTTTTTATTTTCTAATACAAGAAAAAATTAAGAGCTGATTACCCTTGTGACACACCATCAGCTATAAATTGAAATATGGCAGAAGATTATTGAGTCAAATGTCTACTCTGAGACCTAAACTATGTACCTGGATTCCTAAATTAACTTCACACATTAACTTTATGTGGGTTCTGTTATGTGATAGTTTGACAATTTGTGTGGTTATTCTGCTTCTGTACTCTGCAAAGAGATTACATAGAGTAGTTTTAACACTTTAGGGATTTAGAAAGCCTCTTTGAGTATTGCTATATTTGGATCTGAAATGTCCCCCTAAGGCCCATGTGTTAAATGCTTGATCCTTAAGGTGACACATTGGGAGGTGGTGGGACTTTCATGAAGTGGAGCTTTCTGAAAGGTCCTTAGGTCCTTAGGCATCTTCCCCTGACATTGACTATAGGACCCCAGTCTCTTCTCTTGTTTTTTGCTTTCTGGCTGGTGAGATAAGATTTTGCTCTGCATTTGCTCCCGCCATGATGCGATTACTTGCCATTGGTCCAAAACAACAGAGAACCTCCAAAACAGTTTATGTTAATTATCTTTCTCTTCATAAGTTTGTTATCTCAGGAATTGCAGGAAAACAATGTGAAACTGATTAATACAAGTATCAAATAAAGGCTATGGATTCCAGGTACAGAAAAAAGAATACATACAGAAACATTTGCATGCAATTTCAAGATGTTTGCAGGTTGTGCAAAGTTCCTGTGTACCTGGTCCTTCATTAAGAAAAGTGCCATGTGTACTATGAAATTCTTTGTCACCGAAGCCTATAAAGCTTCTATGATATGGTATTGCTACCTGGAAGTAAATGAAATTTGCTGGCTGGAGGTTAGAATAGCAGAGAGGAGTTTTGTCAACCTGTAATTTGTCACCCTGTAGCAAAGCCCACAGAAGGGATACTACACAGTATATCTCACTGACACCCTGCAAAGAAGCCAAATCTAAATTTGTCTAACGTTCAAATTTTAGTACTTGATTTTACAGTACTTTTGATAAATATATGCTTTACACAAGTAAATGTAGAAATTTTCTATTTTTCCTCTTTTAAATGGTTAAAGAAAAACATGTCTTTATGACATTCCAACTCATTCTGGTGGCAGGAAAAAAAGACACAAAAGAGAATATGGCTGGTTTCCAAGTTTTTCTGCAAAGAATAGTGCAGTGGTGAAGAAGAATTAGGCACAGCAGTTAAGTCTTTTGCTTAGATTTTTTTTTTAACAATTAGGGAACGCATTCACCACACAAAGTCTTACTGTCACATTGATCCCAATAGCTTACACTGAAGACTTTTTATGAAGCTGATGGGTGAAAATTATATGAGTCAAGCACTGAGCTAAATAAAACAGTAGAAATCTTCCTACCCTTCCTTGAAAAAACTCACATTTTTTTTTAGTGTCAAAGTTTTAAAGTATTACTAAGAAAAAAATAAGTACAATGTAAAAGGGATAAGTTGGTCAAATTTTGGTAAGATAAAAGCTATAAAAAGTTGAAGAGCAGAACTGTGCTTTCAGCCAAGATGAAATAACAGGGATTGGATTTATGCTCCTGCCTAAAATAAACAAAAGCCAAGTAAAATATATGAAACATTGGTTTTCAAGAAAGTAGACCTCAAGCGATGAATGACAGTGATTCTAATAGACCAGAGAAAATGAGACAAGCACCAGAATTGCCCTAGTTTATCTCCAAGAGACATCTTCCAGACTGCTGAAGAATGGAGGAGTCCAAATGGAGACTGGCATACTCCCTGAGTTCAGAAGACTCAATGGAGGCCAGGGCTGCTAGAGTTCTCAGAGCATGGCACTGAATGAAAAGGGGTTTCCCACACACACTGACAAAGCCCACTCAGGAAGAAATAGATCATTTTAATAGCCATAAATCTATGATGGAAATTTTTAGCTAAAGATATGTCCACAGAGAAAACACAAAGTCCAGATGGTTCTATAGATGAATTCTACCCAAACATTTAAGGAAGACAACAATCTTTTAAAAACTCTGCCAGAAAATAAAAAACAAACAAACAAACAAAACCCACCAGAAAAAAACCTCACTTCTGACTCCAGTGAGACCAGCTTTAACTCAGATACAAAAACCAAGCTAAGGGACTGGAGATTTATCTCAGTGGTTGCAAGGCCCTAAGTTTAACCCCCAGCACCAAAAACAAAACAAAATTAAAAAACCAGTCTAAGGCTGTACAGGAAGAAAACTACTGACTAACAGACTGATATTTTTGAGAAACAAAATTGGAACTTTTCTTAACAAACTTTTAGCAATTTGAACTAAAAAGTAGATTTCAAGTGGAGGTTTTTCCCAGGAATGCAAGGTTGGTTTAACATTCAAAAATCTATCAATGGAACACACCATATTAATAGACTAAAAAGGAAAGTCATGTGATCACCTTAGGAGATATAAAAAAGCATTTAACAAAATCTACAACTACTTCTGATAAAAACTTTCATCAAACTAGAATGTCCCTGATCTGATAAAGAACATTTATGCAGTCACATAATACACTTAGACTTAATGGTGAAAGACTGAATTAATTTTTCCTCATGTCAACAAAAAGGCAAGTATGTGTGCTCTCATCATTTTTACTCAATATTTTTCTGGAGCTTAACGTAAGAAAAAGAAATAAATGTCATGTAGATCAGAAAGAAGAAAGTAATCCTGCTTTTGTTAATGTATTTATCCTATGTGGAGCAGTTTGTAGCATCACAGAAAAGCTAATGGAACTACTACAGTTTAGCAAGTTTGAAGCATACAAGATCAATATACAAAATTTAATTGCTTTTCTATATACTAGCAATTAACAACTGGAAATTTATTTATTTATTTTAGAAAGAAACAAAAACAATTAATTTGGTGGTCTGAGAATGGGTAAAACCATAGATATTATGTATTGCACACCTTTCTCCAGAAAAGAAAAAACTCATATTAAGAAGCATAACAAATTAAGATTTCCCAAAATTCAGTAAAATTGTCCCACAAGTTGTAGAACTATTACTTCTGATTCTTGAGAACTATTATTTCTGATAGGCCATCCTGTAAAAATCACAAAATGGTTTGTTTCCATTGCATTCGATGTTAATAAATATAATCTATGATGATTTGAAATTAGTTGCCATGATTGGCACCACAAATTTAAAATCATTTTCCCTATTTCTATAAATCCTAGTTTTAAGGAAAATTAATTGATTCAATCAAAATAATCAGTGATTTGCTTATTCACTGCCATGCACACTAATTTTTTTTATTCTGGTAAGAATACTGAGTTTTAGTGTGAATATAGAGAGAAAATATTCAAATTAATGATTGGGCAAAATATTAGCCCATCTTAACAAATGTTTAATTGTTCTTCATGAGAGTTAATTGAAACAATTAGTCAATCTATTATAGTCAAATTATCACTTAGACCAGGGTTCTCTTTCCAGGGGGCCAAGAATGGCTTTAGGAGGTCCATGGGGTTCTTGAAATAGTGAAAAAGAAAATTCCATGCAAGAGCATTTTTTCCTAAGATGAGGGATAAGCGTTTCATTGGTGTCTCAGAAGGGCTGTTACTCAAATGAGTTTAAGAATCTTGGAGTTAGAGATAGGTCTGTTACAGTATTTTAAAAGTATATTTTAGAGAAGGGCATCCTAGTCTGAACAATATTGGTGTATTTAAATATAGTACCTATTTAAAAATAGCAATATACCATTTACTATTGTTGTATAATAAATTATCCCAAACTTAGAACATAATAACTATTTTTGCTTACAAGTTTCATATGTGTAGGGAATATCAGAGATGAATACATAATACCCACAAAGACTCAAATTACAAGGAGTGACTCAAAAAGCTCGTGAGATGGAATTACATAGAGGCTCTGTCCCTCATACATTTGGCGCTCGTGCTGGGATGACATGAAGACTGCTTAGCTGGTACTGTTTAGTGCGTGGAGTGCTGACATGTGGCCACTCCATTTAGGTACTCACAGCAAGGTGACTGAGTTCTGAAAAGGGAGCATCCCAAGATCAAGCTTTTCGAGAGAACAATAGGGATGCTGCATGGCATTACATGACCTAGCTTCAAAGTTATGTGTCACCATTTCTGCCATTCTCTATCATTTGGAGCAGTTACAGCATACTTAAACAGTAGGAACCCAGATTTCCCTTTGACTGGCAAACACATTGCAGGAAAGTAGGTAGGGAAGGAGATGTTTTGTCAGCCCCCTTTGGACATATAACCTGTCACTAAGAACAAAAAATAGATTATTTGTTTAAAAATAGGTACAGGGATTGAGGATTTACCTCCGTGGTAGAGTGCTTGCCTAGCAAGTACAAAGCCCTGAGTTCGACCCCCAGCACCGTCCCCCAAAAACAAACAAACAAAAACAAAACAAAACAAAAAAAACAGGTACAATAAGAAGTACAAGATAAACCGATAAAAGTCCTGCCTAATCTCTGCTTATTTATTAGTGGGAAATTAGGCATTTGTGTTTTAAGGCTGATTTTGCCAAACCTGAGTGATCTATTGCCCCACAGCTTCCTCGTGGGAGTACTTCATTCACCCTAACTTGTTAGTCATACGAAATGTATTTCAACTGCTAACCTATAGCTTCGTGGTCTTAGCTTTCCCATTTAGATCTAACAATATATTTAAATTAACTTTTTAATGTGAAGATACAATGCACCAGAACCATTTATTATGGAGAACTTCATTTTCTCCACTGCATGGAATAGTTAGCACCATTGTTGAAAACAAGTGACTGGGTAGGTGTTGGTCTACTGTCTAGACTTTGTTCCACACTGTTTTCATGATGGTGGCTTGATGGTTAGTCTTGAACTCTGAAATACTGAATATCAGAATCTTGAGATAATATCATGACTGTTCTGGGTCTTTTGTACTTCCACATAAATTTAGAACTGACTAATAAATTTCTCACTAGGGAAATGCAAATTAGAACCCGAATGAAATCCCTCTACCCATCCATTAGTGTTGCTGAAAATAAAGACTGAAAATATATAATGTTGGAAAGGAGGCGAAACAATTGGAACTTGTATAAATTGCAAGTAGCAGGGTAAAATGGTACAACCACTTGAGAATTATTTAAGATCATTTGCCAGTGTCAAAGTGAGGAAAATACCTATGCTCTAATTCATTAATTTCATTTCTGTGCATAACCCCAAGAGAAAAGAGTGCCTATTTCCATAAGAGACTTGTATATCATCATCATTCATACAGTTATGGTTACTCATGGTAGCCATCTTATTCAGAGTAGTCACCAACTAGAAACAAACCAAATATCTCCAAATAAATTAGGAGACATTTGGGGCTGGGGATTTAGCTCAGTGATTGGAGTGCCTGCCTCACAAGCAAAAGGCCTTGAGTTTGATCTCCAGCACAATAAATAAATAAATAAATAAATAAATAAATAAATAAATAAATTAGGAGATAATCATGCAATGAAATACTACACAGAAATATCAAAGTATAAACTATGAATACACGCAATAACATGGGTGATTCTCAGAATAGTATATCTGAGGAAAGAATCCATGCATAAAAAATAACACACCGTATGATTCACTTATATAAAAGTCAAGAACAGGCAAGACTTATTTTAGAATAGCGGTTTCCTTGGAAAGAATATTGAGGGAACTCTATGGGTGATGTGAATTTGCTTTATGTTTATTGGGCTGGTGGTTTCATGAATGAATATATTGATAAAGATTCAGCAAATTATATCCTTAAGAATATCCCACCATCTGGAGTGAAAAATAATAATGAAAAATGAAGTGACTGTTCAAGGAATTATTACCACTAGTGGAGTGTTATACCACTCTGCTATAACATGGTGGAATTAGTTATAGTCTTTTTATTTGTAGGTGGCAGACAACAAACATGACCTATCTAAAGCAGACAGGTGAATTTATTATGTAGATACTGGACTGTGTCACCTAATTCAAGGTTGGGAATTTGGCAGCAAACACAACAAAAGACTTGGAGAACGTTTTGTCTGGCACTTTTCAGTCACAGGAAAATTTCGTAAGTGGTAACCATGAGCAAATTTATACAGAAAACATAGTTTGACTATCCAAATGAATCATTCTTTCATGGGTCAAATCAAAGATTTTTTTTGTTGTCAGTAAGTATAACAATAATTATATAAAATCGACATTATGTAAGATTTTATCAATCTTCATAACAATAAAATTTAGATGCTATCATTTCCAAGATACAGTTGTAGAAAATGAAATTTAAAGAAGTTACGTTACCTAAATATAGGCAAGTAGCTGGACAGTAGTAATGCTAAGGTTTAAATTCTTTTCGCATCCAAGATTCACATTATTTTATTAGGCCATATAGTCATGAAACACTTAATTAAATTTCAGTGTGAAAATTCTGGAAAAATTAATGATTCTTTGTAATTTTTGTACACTTTATAGCTGGCCAAGTTTTGAGGAGTGTAGATTTGTGTTACATAAATATATGCACATGGTCACTAAGAATATAGTTTGGGATTATACAGTATTGAAATATAAATTCTCTTCTCTCGAAGATTTTTAAATCTCTCAAATGCATTCTGAGTGTAGAATCAATGTGGCAAATGCCTAAAAAGACTGGGATTTAATTTTGTAATGATAGACATTTAAAAAATGCCATTTTTAGTCTAGCTACTATAGCAAAGTCAGCATTATGTTCCCGAGAGTAATGTCAAGAGATCTGTACAAAGGCCTACTCCTCCCTACAACATCTTTGGGAAAAGTTTAATAAGAGGTACTTTGAAACATTCCCATTCTCTTAACGGTTTTAAATTTTATGGATTAAGGCCTCACTCAAATCTTTTCAACTAATAATTCTACTTCTTTTGTCTGCTCTTAGAAATAGCAAATACCCTTTGGGATACAGTAGGACTCCCGCAGTTTTTAAATCTCTTCTTGTTTCAGGCTTTGTTTTTCCTTCAATGAGAAAACTATTGATGGTTCCATGGGTGGCTATTAGTCTTGTGAAATTAGTGCAAACTGAGGTCATGGTTAGGAACCACCCTAATATACCTCCAGAAATGACCATAGTTTATTTGCTTAACACACACATTCCAAGAAAAACCGCAGTGAATTTAAGTGACCACTGACTATTCTGAATTGCTGTACATAATGAGGATACAGAAGTCCAAAATTCAGGGATTATCTTAAAAAAAGTCTTAGCGAGAAAAACATAAAACTATAACATTACCTTCCTTATGGGGACCTTGTGAGAAGTAACTGAGATAGTATTTATTAGACACTTACAGAAATGTCTGACATACGCCAAGAACTCAGTATATGTGAACTTTTATTATAAATAGCATTATTTCATTCAATCGTCACACCAGCCCTATTTGTTAGGTAAAAAATCTCTATTCTTACACTGCTTGTAGGAAAATGTTGCAAGAAATGTGAAATAATTTTTCCAAGGTCACTCAGTGAAAGACATAATAAAGATTTGATTCTTATTTATGTTATTAGCTACTCAAATTTCTCCCTATTTCTTATGGGGATTATTTAAATATCTCCACTATAAGAACCTGTCAAAAAGCCTTTTGGAAGTTTAAATATAAACTTTCTTCCCAGATTCCCTTAGTCAAACTTACTTACCCCCCTGAAAAAACTCCAGTGAAACTAACAAACATCATTTCTCACAGAAATCACCTTGAGTTCTTCGTGATAAATTATTCACTTTTGATGAGTCAGCCATCCTACCCTTTAAACAACAATCCCAGAAAGACAACAGAGCTATTTCGAATTTGAAAAGGATGGTGTGCACTTGAACAAACCACTTAATCTCTTTTCAAGTTCTATTCTGTAACCCTACATGTGCACTTGTCCCAATTATGGGTATAATTGCTCAGACTTTCTTTTCTACTTGCTATAGGGGAGTAAAAGGTATAAAATGGAGATGAAATACACACTAAAAATGTACTAAAAAGACATTAAATATAAGTGGCAGGCAATAGAGAATTCGAGGAGTGAGGATATGATAGTCATTACTTTAGCTTATGCCTCCGTTTGCCATTATTTTGTATTGTGTGACTCTCTTTTATTGATCATGTCATACCTTCATTTTTTATTCAGACAATGCTGCTCTGAAGACTTTGAAAGGGTAGAGCTGATATCCAAATTAGTGTTTAAGTATACCACATACTTTGTTTTTACTTCAATGAGAAAACTATCAATGTTTCCATGGATGACCATTGGTCTTGTGAAATCATTGCAAACTGGGGTCATCATTGGGAACCCCCCTAATAGACCTCCAGAAGTGACCATGGTTTATTTACTTAACACACACATTCCAAGAAAACCCCAGTCAATTTATTGACTGTTCAATATTATGAATTGCTGTACATAATAAGGATACAGCAGTCCAATATTCAGGGATTATCCTTAAAAAGTCTTAGTGAGAAAAAATATAAAACTATAATATGCCTGAAGACTATGCTACTGTATAGACATACAGATGGTCCTCTGGAAGCACATGGACGAACACCTAGTTATTTGGAGGAGAGATATAAAGTAACATTTCCCGAAGAGGCAATGGTTAGAAGCGTCTTGAAAATTGGATGCAAATTGGCCTAGTTTGAAGGTGAAGACTCCAGAAAGAGACCAATATCTGTAAAAATAAAGATGGACATATTTGGAAAATGAACTATTTCTATATAGAAATGTTGTAAATTGATTGTAGTCTACTGGATAGAGTACAGTGCAGAGTTTGGGGGGACCAGGTCATAAAGAATCTCATACACTAAGGTTTGTTCAAGAGTCATGATGCATCATGGATGAGGTTTAAGCAGTTCAGTAATATGATTCCATTTCTTAACAGTTTACAGTTCCTATCATGAGAGAACTTCTTAAAAAAGATCCTATTGCACCTTTATAATCCCAGTACTCTGGGAGGCTGAGCTAGGAGGACTGCAAGTTGAAACCCAGCCTGGGTGACTTAGTGAAACTCAGTCTCTAAAAATAAAAGGGTGACAGGGCTGGGAATGTAGCTCAATGCAAAGGTCCTGTGTTTGAACCTCAGTACGGACACAAAAAGGAGGGACCCCAGTGATTTAGATCAGCCCATCAATTTCCAATATTGTAAACATGGTAGGTGTTCAACGAATGTTTAATATGAGGTGGTATTTATATGAATTTCATTTATATGAGTCTATCAAGGAATAAAAGTACTAAGTTACTTAGGAATTTGCTTCCAGACTACCCAGCAAAGTTTTTACAATTGAGTTACAACTGCTAAATAAAGTCAGGTTTTAATAACTGATTTCTAGAGACTGGCCAGACTATCCCTGAAACCTTTGCTTTCCAGGTGTTGTCATTAAAGGGGGACACTGCTGTTCAGAGTAGCTCTTATAGCTTGCCCCAGTCGCTGATGAGCTGTGCATGTTCATTGTGGGAATGAAACACACAACGACATGAAGTTATGGTTCTTCAACTGACCCACAGAGAGAGACAGAATGCTGCAATGAAGATACCTTAATATTAAGAATGGTATATGAGGGCAAGGGGTAGATGTTAGAGATTGACTTGGGGTTTCTATGTCAATTCAGCTTTGCCCAAGACAAAAGAACACAGCTTCCTAGAAGTAGTATACAGGTCACCAGAACTTGGGACAGATGTTCTTATTTATATTTTTAACATTAAAAAATAAATTTCTATTAAAATAATCTCAGTAGTAAAAGGGGGAAGGAAAGAAGATAAAATAATATAAACAAAAATAAATTGGGAGATTCAAAGAGGAAGTGATCTATGCAATTGTTATTCTCATAAAAGAATGCTTGTTAACTAGACATTATGGGAAAATATCTTCACTAGCAAGCTATGAAAATTTGCTATCAAGTACACAACATGAATTGCTGAAAAACAATTTTTTTTAAAGATATGATAGGATCTGGACCTGCAAATAAAATGAGTTTCCTAATTCAAAAATCTTAAAGAAGTGAAATTAAGTAATGTAAATCATACAGCGGTTTGAGTTGATTTAAGTCCTGGAAACTTTAAAACTTACGAGTCTGAGAAGTGCAAAAATAATTTTTAAAAATTCAGCAATTACTGTCAGTGAAATACAACAGCTCAAAAGTCAAATTTGTCTCAATGGCAAAAACACTGAAGAAAATTTAGTATTACAAACATGCCACACACACTAAACAAAATGCTTGCACTTTAGCACTTCATTTGCTTTTCCTCATTGAAAAGCAAAGGAAGAAAGGAAAGGTTTGTTCCTTCCTTTTGACTTCATTTGAATAAACTGGTCTCTTACCTTTTGTATAAGCAGAACAGCTGAAAATAAGAGATTTGAAGATTTTAGTGTAACTGTCCAAAATACAAGAAAGAATATATTCATCTTTATGATTTTAGAGTTCTTAAGATACATCTAAACTGACACTATAAAATGGGAATTATTGTTGAGTTACTTACACATCTTATTTCCCATACTTGATTTATCATTAAAAACTAAAGTTTCAGTAATGGGAGAGAAGGAAATTTCACAGATACATTGAAAAAACTGCGAATGCAGGAATATAGGTAATCAGATGGAACTCTTATCCATGCATCACCAAAAAAACCCCACAAAAATATAGCACAGTTTCTTTCTTATCCTTAAAATTCTTAAGAAAGATATTCCCCAATGATATATAGTGATATTACTTCTGATTCTGTTGGAGGGAAATAGCACATTTTTTTTTTTTCTTTTTTTGGTGCTGGGGATTGAACTCAGGGTCTTGTGCTTGCTAGGCAAGAGCTAAATCCCCAACCGCTACACATATATTCTTACCTCACTACAGTTACCTTATTTAAAGACTATCTTAATCTTTCTTCAAATCACAGTCAGTTGGTAAGTTTGGTAAAAATTTAAAAATCCACTGTAACCATTTCATTTGTACTCATATTTTAGCACAGGCACATGTAAGCATGAAAATTATGAGTGCAATGGAACTTATACGTGTAATCTCAAACTCAAATTACAAGCTTTTCTTAAATTTTACCACACGTATCTCAGTTGAAAGATCTGCTTGCTATCAATAATAGAATGCATTCTTCGTGCTAGTTAGCTAATCATTGTACCCATCAAAAAGAATAAAGTAACAGTTAAGGGACCTTTTCCAAGTATATATACATATGAAGAAAAACAAAACCAGTTGCAAATAAGGTTGTATAATTAGACTGGCCTGTTACAGGAATTCTGAATGTGGAAAGAGTATTTTTGATTATAAAGTAGTTTATTTATTTATTTTTATAAAGTAGTTTAAACTCCAACTTTACTCATTTAAACTTCATTTAAATCTGACTTCATTACCGATTTTGAGTTAGATCTTATTTATCTGAGTCTCAAAGTCAGATTTATACTCTCAGGATTCAGATCTCATTCTTTCAAACCATTCTCCTTTCTCATCAACAGTGTCTATATTGGGGTGCTTGGCTCTTAGCGTTTCCATACTATAAAGATTCTTTACTACTTGTCAGATAAGCCTCTTCCTTCCCTTTCCGTAACTAAGACGATTTTTCTTCTTTGGGGTTCCTGAAGTTTACGTATTGAAGAACATACAGAGACAAGAGACTACGTAACTTCTCTCCTGAAATCCTATTTTAGAATCAGACTGACTACAGTACGCTTTATTTGAAATGTCATAACCAGCGGTTTCCCAGAGCCTCTGCCCATGTCTACCTTCTCTTCTACTGTATCCTGTTGAGCCCAGCTCACTCCAGGTCTAGCAAACATTATCCTCTGATAGAACATGCTGCAGATTTCTCCTTTATGTTCCCTGCCATCTGGAACAGCTCTTTCTACTGAGTCCACTGCATTGCTTCAAATCTTGGGGGAATATATTCTAAAATTGTTTTTTCTCCTTTAATCTTTGTAATTGTATTGTTAAACTCATGAAGCAATTTACAAAGTCATGTAAGTTAATCCATGAAGATGTGTATTTCTTTTGCAAATAAAGACACAAAAAAAATCTGAATAAGAGTTATTTAACTTTGAGGGAAAAAAGATCGAGTAAATTACTAACAACACTTAAAATTTAAATTCAGAAGGATTATATAACAGTTGGGGACCAGCTCATCTTCGTTAAAGATTAAAAGGAAATGTGCTCCAATTTAAAAAAAAATGGTTTCTCAGTAGAGATATAAATAATTGTTGAATAATGCTAAATAATACAAAAATTGTTTAATAATTGAGTGGCTTACTAAAGTTGATTATTCCTTTTCTTTCTGTAGGAGCCACATAATGTATGTTTATGCACTTAGAATTTGATAAATATTCACTTTTTGTGAAGGAAGAAGGATGTGCGTATTGAGAGACAGACAAGAATGGACAGAGATATACACTAAAAGGGAGAAAGTTAAAAGAAGAATGGCTTATTCAACAAGATTCATTTGATAGCTATGTTATATTCTATTCCTGGGGCAGATGAAGACTTTAAAACAGATATTGTTTTGGAAGAGTGTCCCTTCTTTTCCATTTCTGTATTTTATGGGATAAAAACAAAGGACTTAAATGGCAGAATTTGATTATGTATTTTTGTTAGACTAAAAGCTCATCAAGACAGTTTTTGTTAAGTTTTATCTTGTTTCATGTAATGCAAGTGAAAAGCGAATTTCACAGACACTTACATTTCAAAAAGTTTATAACTGTTTTAAGAGACTGTATCATATAAAAGCATTACTTTATTGGGTTTCCAAAGTTTTGCTATTTTTTTTGTTAGGCTAGTTTAAAAGGTACAGAGCTCCTTTTAAAATGACATCTTATTTTTGAAGTGTGTGAAAAAGTTAAAATAGTCAAACAGAAATGGATATTAACGGAATCTGAACTACCCTTATATGACAAAGTGTTAACTGGTAAGAATTCCAAGAGTTCTTGCTTTGGGAACTGTTTTTTTTTTTTTTTTTTTTTTTAACATTTAAAGGACTTGGTGGAATTCAATTTAACATCCATCGCTAAAAACAAATTTTGTTTGACAGAGAAAAGTTTTAATTTTTTTCAGGTAATCTGTATTTTCTTCCAACAAACTGATAGTTTCAAGACAAGGTTGCAACTATTCTCAAATTAAATATTTTAAAAAGAAAATAAATATATTGTCATAGGCTAGTCAAAATGACCAGAATATCGTATTCAGAAAGATTTTTCCTTAAAACATTTTTAAAAGCTAAGTACTAGTGGCATACTTCGGAAAGAACCCTCATAGTTTCTAAATAAAAAACATGTATGAGATAATACTACCTTTCCATGTTTACAGAACACCCACAAGATATGGATGGAAAACTTTACAGAGGAATTTTATATTCCATGTTGCAGTTCTATTTTCCTTGACAAAGATAAAACATCTGATAAAAATCAGACTAATATAAGCATTTCAAAACCAGAAAATCCCAAATAGAATTTTTAGTTCTAAAACCTGTTTATTTGAAGAACATTGCAATAGTGTAAGATAATACAATTATTTGAGGACTCTAAAGACTTTAAAAAGTTAAAACAGTTTCGGCCATAGAAATACCGCAAAAAGGCATATAAATATCTATCTTCTCAAGCCTAACCCTCCAGAACCAGGCTACTTTTCCTAAAATAGAATACAATTAAATGTTTTTAAAGATGCAAATATTTTCACAATTTGAGACTAGCGATGTCAATAAATAAGTTATTCTGGTAAATAGGTTACAGCAGGACAAATTACGGAAACGTCCATTTTTTATTTTATTGAGTTAGAAAAGGCGATTTCACGTCCGATGATTGCAGAGGGATTGAGGGTTTTTTTCCCTTCTTCCTCCCTTGTGTGATTTCTGCATGTTCCAGTACACAGCATCACACCGTGCAGTCTTGCAGTGCGGCCCAAGGCAGTTGCAGCAAGTATTTTCGACTAGGCATGTAAGGAGCTAGGGAGGGTACACGGCTTGAAGAAACAATCTGGAAAACCACAGAACAGCTTGTTGGTTCTGTCCTCACAGATAACCTTTTAAAACCAGACTCATAAAATGCAGTTACCTAAAAATTTTAAGGAGAATCTTTTGTTAAGTATTAACAAAAGAATGACTATACTAATGCCCTTTAAAATGGAAACCTTAAAAAAAATTGAACTCTCAAGCCTTTTTGGAAAGCGCTTAAATCATCTGGAGATAAATATCACTTGGTGTCCTTGTTGTCTAACAAACGGCTTTTTCCATTGTTTCCATTAATTTCATCCATATTCGTTTAAAAAAAACAAGGTCGTTCTCATCAGCAAAACACAGACGTATGATTTAGCATATAAAACCGGTAATTACATACTGATTTAGGAAGGATTAATTATTTTCTTTTCGTTAGTTTTCGTGAAGTCTTCCCGTGATCAACTGTAAACAGGAATGGTTTATACCTCAAATTAGAAGCCATTAATTAGCGTGACGAAGTCAACTGCAGAATACATCAATAATCTAAATTATTTAATCACTAATCACCTTGGTTAAACTGTAGTATATTCTTTCGATGTCCTTCGGTAAGCTATCGACCTGTCACTAAATCACCTCCAGATCAGTTAGAGATAAATAGCAGCATCCTCCCCCTTTCCCCCAGGTTTACATTATCCCTTCTTGTAAACACTTAAAAAAGCTTTAAGGTTCTTTAATCCCCAATCCCTCATTAGCCATCCTTAGCCTTTTTTTAATCAGGAAAAAGAGTATCTGAAGTACAGATCAGGAGTTCGCTTTGCCCGTTTAACAATGAGAAACATTTTTTTTAAAAAAAACCGTACGCTTAAGGCAACGATAGTAATAAAAGAAATATGCCGAGGTGGTTTCCGCAAGTAACGGCTTCGCAAAACCCAAGTGCTTAACTGAGATCACCCGAACCTCGATTGCAATACACGGCACTCCAATAAATCGCACAGCGCTGCACTGGCTGCAGAAACAACGCAGGGCAGGACTCAGCGACGCCACCCGCGGCGTTCACACACGCACATGGCGAGGGGCAGAAAGCAAACACTATCGTTTAACTCAGCCGGCAGCAGCCACAGCTCGCCAGCGCGAGCGCTCCCTGCGCCTGTCTGCGTGCGCGCGGGAGCCCTGCTCAGGGCCCGTCCCTCACGGGAAGCTCGCTCCATTTGTCTCCCATTCCTGCCTCGCAAAAACTAACTTCCATCTCCGCGCAGCCTGCGCCGCGGCGAGCGCCGGCCCTGCGGCCGTGCGTCAGATCCCTCCGCGTCGCGCCGCCCCTCCCGCCCTGCCGCGCGCGGCCTTCTCAGAGAAGGGCCCGCTGGCCTGCCCGCCACTCGCCTGCGACATCTTCGCCAACGAAAAATAAATAAATAAGGCGCGCCTGCGGCCGGCCGGCCGGAGGAGGGGCGGGGGCCGCGCGGGCCGGGCAGGAGGCCGGGGGCGGGGGCGGGGGCGCGGGCTCCGGGCCGCGGCGGTGGACTCCTTTTCCGCGGCGGAGGGATCCGCAGGCGTCGGTACCGCCGGCCCGCGCGGCGCGGCGGCGGAGAGTTGTTGTTTCCTCCTCCGCCTCCGCCTCCGCCGCCGGAGCTTGAATGGTGGAACCGAAGGTCGGCTCGTGAGCGCTCGCTGACAGCTCCCGGGCGGGCGGCGGCCCCGTGCCCGCTTCCCCGCGGTGGCGGGGTGTCCCGCCGGCGGCCCCGGAGCGACCCCTAAACATGTCTCGGGAGCGGAAGGGCCTCTCGGAGCTGCGGTCGGGTAAGTCGAGATGCGGGCCGCCGGCCCCGGGGAGCGCCTGGCCCCCCGGCCCCGGCCCGCCGCTCAGCCGTGTCCCCGTCCCTGTCTCCGCAGAGCTCTACTTCCTCATCGCTCGCTTCCTGGAGGACGGCCCGTGCCAGCAGGCGGCCCAGGTACGGCGGGCGGCGGCGGGGGCCGCGGGCGCGGGCGGGGGGCGTGGGGGGGGCGGGCCGGGCGGGAGGCCGAGCGGGAGGACCGGGCTCAGCACCCCGCTTTGTTGTTGCAGGTGCTGATCCGCGAGGTGGCCGAGAAGGAGGTGAGCCGGCGCGGCCCGCCCGGCGCGTGCCTCGGGGGTGGCGGTCCTGGGCCCCGGCCTGGGGCGGGGGCGGCGGGCTGCGGGTGGGGGTCCCGGGTCCCGGGTCTGGGCGGCGGGGGAGGGGCGGCGGCCGCGCTCACGGCGTGTCTCCCCGCAGCTGCTGCCGCGGCGCACCGACTGGACCGGGAAGGAGCACCCCAGGACCTACCAGAACCTGGTGAGCCGTTCTCGTCGCCCAGCTCAGAAACTTTTCCTGGAGTCGAATAAAAATTGAATTTCCCGCAATTTTTTACCGAGACAAAAACTTGGCCCCAGCACGGGAACCTCGCCGGGGCCACGGCAGGGCTGGGGGCGGCGTGGGACGCAGGGGGCAGCGGCCGGGGGACCCTCACCCCGGGGCCGCGGGGGCTGCGGGCAGTTTATTTGTGATATTTTGTTAATGTGCTAGAAATAAAGATACGTCATGAGTGTTGTGCAGTGCAAGGCCGGAGGAGGAGGGGCCGGCGCGCGTCCGTGCGGGCGCGGCGGCGCGCGCGGCGGTGCGCGCGGCGGTGGCGGGCGCGGCGCGGAGGGGAGGCGGGGACGCGCTCGTTCGCTCTGCACGCGCGGCCGGCTCGGCTGGTCCCGCCCCACACAATGGCTGGGGCATTAGCATTGCACAGGCAGGCTGTTTAGCTGCCACGGAGTCTTGGCAAGATATTTTTTTCTTGTCCTTTTTTTTTTTTTTAATTTAAGTTTTGCTTTGCTCTCTCTTTTGCTTTCGTTCAATTTAGACTTAGATTTTTTTGGCCAGAGGTCAAATGTGTGATGATGGTCGACTAGCGGCAGTGCCGTTCAGCTTTTGCTAAAAGCGCCTATTTGTAGAAGTGTGCAACCCAAAGTTTTATCGGGCCTTTTCTAATTTTACTAATTCTCGTAGAATGCTCTTCGTTTAAAGACTATTGGAGAGCGCTGGAGAGTTGACTTATTTGTATATATACTGTAGGGTGGAACTTGGCTAGGAAAAGTTTTTCCGTTTATGTTGGGATATATTTAATAGTTTGGGAAATACCTGTGTCTTAATTTTGTGGACATTTAAGGTAAATACTTCAGTAATTCCTAAAAATTGCTTTCGAAGAGTGAACTTAATCACTGTAGCATTGTCAATGCAAAAGTGTAGTAGCTGCAAAATTTACTTTAAAGGAGCTGCATTTTCGTAGCATTATCATTGCCTAAACTGATTCGGGATTGCGTGACATTCTGTGTTGGGCAGTTAAAGCAGTCACACCAAAGCACACCAAGCTTTTGAAACTTGGGCATTGCGTTGTTTTTCCTGGGAGAATTCTAATGCGTTGTTTGGGGCGATGGATGCGGTTACTGTTGTTACTTCAGCAGTGCTTCTGTAGTGATGAGGAAGTTTTATCCAGCTCAGAATGAATGTGTTCTGTGAGGTGAAGGCGCAGCATGGTTGGTAGCTTTTGTTTCACTTTCAGTATACATAGTATATCTCCCTATTTTTTGCCTCATAAGCCTCATGACTTAGTACAAGTTGTTGATGCCTGCTCACAGGTTGAAATAAGCAAGGGTATTTAGACTTGATAAATTCATTGGAAACTTAACAGCATATTCGTTTCTACATCTAAGGTTTATTACTTTCCAGGTTGTGATTGAGGCTATCTAGTTTTATCCATACGGTATTTGGCTAAAATAAATGGAGTTTGACGTGAAGTCTAGTAAGATTTACTAATATTTGAAATTAATTTTTAGGTGCCTAAATATTTGACAGATTACCATATCTTCCTTGCTGTTTGAGAAAATTACCTCACAGGTTATAAATCTCCATTTTTAAAGATGGGGCAAGTTTTACAAAATTCATCTTTGCATCTCCTTTACATTTTTTCTTGTCGTTGTTGTTGTTGTTGTTTTTTGTGGTGCCGGGGATCGAACTCAGGCCCTTGTGCTCGCGAGGCAAGCACTCTAATCACTGAGCTAAATCCCCCAGCCCTCTCCTTTACGTTTTATAGCTCTTCTAAAATGTATGAATACGTTTTTATATTTCTTCTAAAAGTTCACATACTCCAAGTCACTAAGAATTGCTGTTTTCTTGGAGACTTTTGGTAATGTTACATTTTTGAACGAAGCAACTAGTGGTGTCTGGCCAAATTGCAGGAATGTTTGATCCTTTCAAAAATACAGTTTTGCTTTCTCCACTAAAAACAAGAGGTGTGCTAATTTTGACTTAATTTGAGGGAGAGGAAGAAAGGTTTCTCATCCTTTGAATGTTACTAAAACGAATTTATATCCCTGGTCTGTTTTCTCAAATTTAAGTGACAATGAGAATTGTCTTTATCTGTTTGCTAATTTTCAGGATTCACCAATTTTGCATGGAAGTGGTTTTTCTTTGCAGTTTTCAGTTTGCCAAAACAGTCGTGTTGGCATATTCATAAGAGTTAAGAATTTGTATTAGAACATGGGGTTACTTGATTTATTTTGTTTTTACTCATCCAATATATTGCTCCCTCTATCTGGTGGATGTACCATTTGAGGACTTCTCATATTCACCAGACTATCTTGTTTTGTAGTTTAACTTCATTTGACTTCTTTTTGAGATTTGGCTAGCTCTAAAAAATATTTTGCATCATTGAGTTTCTGACATTATTTGGTTTGAGAGAACATTTTAAAATTTGTGTCTAGGTGAGTACATAGTTGCGTGTGGTATATTCTGTTTTCTTTCTTCGGTCCCATGACTAGTGTACTAAGTTGATTTTATTTAACATCGGTTTGAGGATTATTTGCTTTAGTGAAGCTAGTTTCAGTGGTTTTTACTTCTACCTGGAAATGATTGGTTTTCTTGTTAACTGAATAACTGAACAATATTTTAAATGGGTAATTTGTCGAACAACAATTTCTAGAAAATCTCAAATTACATCTGTTTATTTGTACTTACAAGTTTAAAAATGATGTGTATTTGTACTTACAAGTTTAAAAAAAGTCATTGATCATCGTCTGCAATCAGCTTACAGATATACTCAATGATTAAGTTTAAGACAAATTATAGGTTAAAAAATACAGTGTTTCATTTGTTTTTGAAAAAGGTAATGCACATGAATGTGAACATTATTTTTGCCTTTGATGTTAATGCATGACTACTACCATCTGTGTTATGATTTAAAACTTTTAACAAAGTGCATGGAATTTGATAATTGTTTTGGCACTATGATACGAATTGACCCAGACTTCGTATTATTAAAATAATGAGTTGTTTTAACTACAAGGGTATGTTTCAAGTATGTATTTATCAGCATTATTTTTAGATGGAGCCAATTATAGGCAAACTTTTTTTTTTGTTTGTTTTTGTTTTTTTTTTTTGGTGGTGTCGGGGATTGAACTCAGGCCCTTGTGCTTGCAAGGCAAGCACTCTAATCACTGAGCTAAATCCCCAGCCCCAGGCAAACTTTTTATAAAGTAAGAAAAACCCCATCTATTTTTTGAACAAAGAGATACAGTTATTTCTTAGTTTGAGTAGTTGAACTACTTCCTTGGTTTTTAGTAAGTGTGCTTTCTAGTTGTTACCTTAGTGATAACTATATAAGCATGAGAGTAGATACTGGACCTTTTAATTATGTTTTTGCTTACAAGCCTTTTGTTGTTTTGGAGCTGTGTTCGTGATTTGCTAATTAAAATGCTGTAAGTTTTGTTTTTTAAAATAATGATATTTGCTTTTCTGAAAATTATTTCACTTTGTCAGAAATCTTTCTTTTCAGTGAAAGGATTGGACTTCAGGAGATACTGATTGTGGTGACAATTAGCCTGCAGGGAATTTTGGGAAAATCATGGAATTTCTATTTGCCCGAGTTACTTCATTTTTTTATCTCATTTGTGGGGCGAATTGAAATTTTTCTTATGTGTGATTTTACAAATAGCAATACATTGTTTTTAAGTATTCAACTTTATATCATTCTTAGAGTTTAATTTTCCAAAACAGAAAAGTACATCTAGAGAAATTGTGCAGGTTAGAAAATTCAGTAAATGCTTTTCTTAGTGTCATTCTTTGGTTGTAGTATCATTTCTTCCTGTAAAGGTGAAGATTTTTGAGACAATAACCATGTTGTGGAGTACTGCTTCCTTGCTGTATATGACTGTTTTCCATCTCTAGTTTTCATAGATTATTGGTGATCTCAAATTCAGAGATGAATAGGAACTACAAATAGGACTTACTTAAGTATATGCAGTTATGTAGAGTATGCTGATTAATCTGAAAGTTAAGATGTTAAAACTTAGGAGATAAGTTTTAGGAAAATTGCATCTTAAATGTTTTTGAGTTAGGAAATCTTATTCTATTTTAAGGTAGGTACTGGACTTGATCCAGTTAAGTGGTTTTTGTTTTTTGTGTTTGGAAGGGAGCAAAGATGAAGTAAATGCATGTGGTAGAGTTACCCTTTCTAAAAAGTGTCAGTGAAATAGTAAGTTTAGCTCCATTGTTTATAAAATATGGCTTTTGATGTCTTCTATGTCTGTAAAATACCATGGTCATAATAATGAATAAAACAAAAGTATGAAAGGAATAGTATATGCTGAGGGGCTGAAGGGACAAAACATCCTTTCTTTTTTTGTGTGTGTGGTGCTGGGGATTGAACTCAGGGCCTTGCAAGGCAAGCACTCTAATCACTGAGCTAAATCCCCAGCCCGAAAACATCCTTTCTTAACACATATTTTTGTTGGTACTTACATCATCTTTGAAACATTGAAGATTTACAAAAATTTTTAAATTATTTCTTAATACTCAACTCAAATTGTAGAGTGGCAAGAACATAAAGTGTGAGTTGAATCATTCCCCACCTGTGTGGTGGTGTTTTATTTATTTATTTATTTATTTATTTATTTATTTATTGTGGTGGTGTTTTAGATGATTGTTATATGAGGCATAATAGTATGGAGGGGACTCATTTCCAAATATGTAAAACGGTTAATAGTTAACTACCTTGTAAGGTTCTGTAAGTAATAATTTGGAAGAAGAATCACGTAAGGATTTGGGTTTGTTTTTATTAGAACTTTTAGTAGTGTTAGTAGAAGTTTTTCCCATTGTAGTTTCATAGTGTCATATTAGTTTTCTTTACAGAAATGTTTTTATTTTAGATTCAGGAAAGAAATAGTTAAGCCTGAGAAATAAAGTTTGGTAAATATTTTAAAAATTACTTTTTAGGTATTGTGGATAGACCTCTAGAAAACTTTTAGGGTTAATTTTAACTGCCCCTTTTTTGTGGAATAGTGAGCACTCAGAAATATTTTGGTAGTTGAAATATCCTGAATTGATGAGAGACTGAAGCTTTCTTTCGGTAATGCCCATGTGGCACTTAGGAGTATGTGAGGGGAGTTAGGCTATTGCATCTGGCTTTTTCCATACAGAAATTTGTGGAATTTGAAACCATTAAATAGCTCGTGTTCTTTTGTAAGTTGTCAGTTATAGAGAAGATACTTTGTCAATCAGTTATAGAGAAGATATTTTTAAAGATAGGTACTTTAAACAATTGAATAAAGATTTCGCATTAATTCTTAAGTTAGCTTTAGCTTAAATAAAACGTAACAATTTTTTACTTTATAAGGCAGACAGGTTTTTGTTATTTTAATCTGGAAACTCTTCTTTTACCTAATTTAGCCATTCTTCTCTTTTCCAAATTTTGTGGTTATATACATCGTCGCCGTGGAATTGCAGCAAATAAAAAGGTATTTTCCATACCTTATTTTGGACAAATTATACCAAACAGGTTAATTTCATTCTTTACTAATGGCTTCCTTCTATAAATTTCAGGATTCATAGAAAAGTATCTATAATATTAAGCCAACTGGTCTTTAGTTAGCAGAGCGTTGAACATGTCCACTTAAAATGACTTTTGTCTTAATGCACTTTTCATTGACTTCAGGGAAATCGGGCATTATGTGAGCGTATTAGAATAAAAGTAAATAGCTAATTATTACTCTTCAAGTTGCTTTTTCTAATAATCATGATACAAGCTTAGTCAAATTTAAAACTTAGAAATAAATATTTCAGAAGTTTTAGTTTCTGTTATTTTGTGAGAAGCTATTTTGATGAATAATTTCAAAGTTAATAAATTACTTTGTAATTAAATTACTGAGCATATTGAATATAAAGCATATACGATTGCATAAAAATTGAAGGAAAGGAGTACTTTTTTCTGTATAAAATTTGAGAATGCAGGGTAGTGAAAAATCAAATAATTCTGGTACTGAGCAGTAATACATGTTTGAGGGCCTCAGTCACTAGGAGGAGGCAGTCATCATTTGTGAAGCAAGTCTACTTTGAGTTACTTAGCATACACAGATAAAGTCTTACTTGTGCATGGACACCAGAGACAAGATGAAGTGTTTTTGGTATTAGCAAAGTTTAGGGTGGCAATAAAGTCTGGTTCAACTTCTGTTTAAGTTAAAGCTAAATCGTAATGAGATGTGTAGTGCTAGGTTATCCATGGCAGTATGCATGGTGGTAGCCTGTTATGAAGGAAGCACTGAGCAATCTTAAATTCTGGATTCCAACTGCCCTGGCCTATGGTTGTGTTGGTATATGAGCTGTTTGGTCTCTGTCACAGGTAAGAAGCACCAAGCTTGTCTTGGCAGAGCTCATAGCATAAATGTTATTTTGACTCTGGTTTGGTTTTGGGGTGTGGAAACACTAGATTCTAGGCAGTTGTCTGAAACAACTGCCATTGTATGTGAATACTTACTGTGAGTACTGTTTGAAACTAAAACATTATAAAAATGATACTGGTTGTTCTCTTGTGATTATTTACATCAACATTTTAAGAGTAATCAATTTAATAATGTTCTGCCTTTAAATTAGTATACAGTAACTTTCACCATGTTCACAGATTTGAGTTTTAATTATACAAGCAAATAATATTTTAGAGGATTTCTCATTACACAGATTTTATGTAGAAAATAACTTGATTGAAAAACAGTTTCAAAATGTTATTTTACGAAGTTAAATTTTGCTGTTTCATTTTAAGTTAATTATGATACAGCAAAATTTGTATCAAATTTTTCTACTTTGGCTTATGGAAATTTAAATTCTCAATAGTTTTCTAAGCCAGATATAATCAGATGGTGATGGGTAAAATTTGGAAGAGTCCTGACTTTTTTAACTTATGAGAGTCCTTAGATTTAATTTGCTTATAAAGATTACATAAGTTTTGAAAACAGCACAAAGTATTTTTCTGTGGAGAAGCTATTACAATAAAATTAGAATATGCATATTAGCTCTAAAGATTATAAATAGAATTTACTTTGTTTTAATGGTAATAGGTTTATAATTATAAGCCTTTAGGATTTTAGAGGCTGGGATTTTAATAATAGGCCTTACAGAGTAATTAAACAGCAAATACATTTTCTTATTTATGTACTAGAATAGTCATAAAAATAAGATCTGTATTTCATTAAAACGATGTTTTAGTACTTAAAATGTAATAGCAGAAATGACTAGCCTTACAGGCCTGACAAAATTGTGAGATGTGAGAAACTGGTCCAGGATGTGGCTCAGTGGTAGAGTGCTTGCTCACCCTATGCAAGTCCCTGGGTTTGGTACCCAGAACACCCCACACTCAAACACACACTCATACCCTCAGGATGTGAGGAGGTCTGAAAAACTGACTTATACAGGATCAGTCACGTGTTGAAGACATAAAGATGAAGTAGATAGCCTAGGCCAGACAGATTGTACTAGTGACAAACATTAGGTGAAGCTTATTTTCACAAAAAAACTCATTAAGAAGACTTAATTGTATGCTAGAGGAAAGAATGGCATTTCTAGGTCAGTAGAGACAAACCAAGCAATTGGAATTAATAGTGGCCTAACCTTACTTTGAAAAATTCATTGAAAAATGTACAGAACATTTTTTTCTGTTTAGGTAAAGGTTTTTTTTTTCAAAAAAGCTTCAAGGTACAATATTTAATATGGAGTGTAATTAATGTAACAGCCAGCTCCTATGTCACGTATAGTGCTAAGAGTGTTGTATGATTCAAATAAATTAGTAAGTTATGACTGCCTTTGCATTCCCGGTTGTACAGATGAGGACACTGAAGCCTACAGTGTTTCTTTCTCCCAGTAAGATTAAACCTGGGCTGTTTGACTTGAGATCTCTTCTTAACTACTGACTTTTTCTTAGTTTTTATTTTTTTTTATTTTATTCATTTTTAAAATTTTTGGTTTGTTTTTGTTTCTTTTGAGACAGGCTCTGTAACCCAGGCTGAATTGTCAGTGATCCTCCTGCCCCAGCCTTGTGAGTGCTGGCATTACAGGTGTGCATCCTGCCTGGGTTCTTTTTAAATTTAAATTGAGAAATTCTTAATGGTGTATATCTCCTTTATAGTCTCTTCCCACACTCACCTTTGAACCATTCCTCATGATAATGGCAAAGGTTTCTTGGCTAGAAAGGATAGCTGTTTACAAGTAGTATACTGATCAGAAAAGGTTGAGTTAGCGAAAGACATGGAATAAACCACCCAGCTCATGTTCTTCCCTTTTTGTTTCTGCCCAAATTCATCTCGGATGATCTTACCCAAATTCCAATTGAAAATCCTAGAAATATTTTTATATGTAGTCTGAGAAAGGAATAATACAAGTCAATGATTTGGGCCAAAGTAGATAAGGAATGAACAGAGTTTGCCTGTGGTTCACAGAATTCTGCTGCGCCTGCTGCTGGAAACACTGCTAAAACTGGCTTCTTTAGAGGAATGGTCAGTAAACTCTGTTTTGGGTAAATCATTCAAGAAACCTGTTTCTGTAAGGCTGAGCAAAAGTTACTAAATTTGTATGACTGAAAGCTGTTTTAAAAAGTGTTCTTGAGGTCGTAAGTCTCTCCCAAAGCTTAAAAGTACAGTTTGACCTGGGTAACGTTCGTATTTTACAGCTCACCTTCGTTTGATTCAGATTTTACCATTAATTAGGGAAAGTTAACACAAGGTTTTTTACCTTGGCAAGTGATGCTTAGTTGGTAATAGTGGTAGAGGGATACAGAAGTTGGAAGGAATCTGACTAGCCTTCTGATCTAGCCAGCAGGGTTGTAAATCTCAGCGGGATAGCACCAGGGTTGGCATCATAAAGCAGGTTCTGGAGTCTTAGTGAAATGAGGTAAAAGGATTTGTTTGTTCATCAAAAGGCATCTGGTTTTAAAAAGTTGAATATTAGTGATAAATGGTCATTTAAAACATTTTTAATAATTAACTTATAAAATTTAAGAGTTTAGAATTGTAATCTAGTTAGTAGTTAATATAGCTACTTGTGGGGGTAGTATTTGGAATTGTGACTATATCATTATAGTTAAATCTACTTCTTTAGATTTTTCGTAGTGTTACCTTTTGCCTGGTGGAATTCGTGCTTTTATGTGTTTGCTTAGTAGTGAAAATGAATGGTGAAATGTTCCTTTGTTTGAATGTCTTTTCTGCTTACAATTTGGTAATCTTTTACACATTTTACATGAATATATTTGAAGCAGTAGTTAGTGAGGCAATATGAATGTAGGCCCTGGAACTGGACTGCCTTGATTTCTTATCTCTGCTATCTACTTGTAAGCAGGTTGCTCTATTGATAAAGTTTACTTTATGGAATGAGAATAAAAATACAGTAGTATGTACCTCTTAGCATTGTTAAAATAATTAAACTGAGTTTTTATGTATTTACATGTAGCATAAGGCATGGCATTTAGTTTACAACTAATATGTGTTAGCTGTGTTGGGGTTATTAGTGTTTATCACACTTAGCTTTGTGATTTGATTATGTTTTATGTATTGACTATCTGAAGTTTGAAAGTAGCAATGGTCACAGAAAGTAAATGAATGAGTCTATTAGAAATTAGGAATGTTGAGTTTTTCTCCTGACAGTAGTATACAATTCAGAATCCAAATATAGTTATGGTTTTTTTTTTTTTTTTTTTCTTTTTGTGGTGCCGGGGATCGAACTCAGGCCCTTGTGCTTGCAAGGCAAGCACTCTAATCACTGAGCTAAATCCCCAGCCCCCCAAATATAGTTATGGATAGGAGATTTTATTACAGCATCATTTAAAGTGGTCTTTTGGGGAGTTGCTGGGGATTGAACTCAGCTTCGTGATTGCTAGGCACGTGTTCTTACCACTGAGCTAAATCACTAAAGTGGCCTTTTTAATACTGGTAAACTAAGGTTAAATTAAAGAACTTAAGTAAAATTAAGGATATGAGCTTATTACTAACCTGAAAATGAAAATCATATGTACAGCGTTAAAGGAACTATTTTAATTTTTAAAATGTTTATATTTTAAATGTTGGCTGTAGTGACATGGAGTAATACTTATGAGGAATATGAATATGATTAATATGTTTATTAAAGAATGTTTAGAAAAAGGCAAAAATGCTTATTTGTGTGTGAGATATAGAGCAGAAAGATGCATGGCCCCTCTTTAGTAGTTTATATGGAAATAGAGAAAAAAGCATTACATCATTATGTTCAATGTATAATCGCAGATTTAGGCGTAGAAAGGAATAGTTACAGAATCTGTGCAATCAAGAAAGCAGATTGAGTAAAGTAAATGAGAACAGAGGAGTTTATTTTGGAGTAGAGAGATTTGAAGCACATAGAAGAGTTGTCTGGGCAAGAGGAGTGTGGGGAAATACAGAGACTACAGCACATGGGAAAAGCATGACAGGAGAAAGAGTATGTGAGTAGGTAAAGAACCTGAAGAAAGGCTAGTATGTCTGAAATGTGGCAAGTGGGAGCTGGGAATGTGACAGATGAAGCTAGAAAAATTAGAAGTGGGGTTATGGATCATTTAAAGGAATTGGATCTTTATTTGAAGGGCAAGCAAAGCCTGTAAAGTATCTTAAATAGAGGTGACCTGATTACATATGCTATTTGGAATGAGCATTCTAATTGCAAAATAGATTTGGATGAGGTGGAAGGCAAGAGTAGATATGGGGAAGATCGGCATTCATTGGAAAGCTATTTGAACTTGAATTGCTGTTGTTCCTGAGGTAAACGTAGGTGGCTGTAAGGGTAGGAAGGAAAAATCAATTGGGCTTGTTAACTGATTGGATATTGGGGATTGGAATGGGAGAGGAAGGAGTATAAAAAATGTAGTTCCTTGTTTTTCAGCTTTTAGGGTTGGATAGGTAGTGTTCACCAGGATAGCAAACATTTTGGAGATAGTGTTAACGTGAAGATCCATTAGTTCACTGTTGCAAATGTTGAGCCTTTAGGAGGCTTTAGGACTGTAGCTGTCTTAAGAAAGTTTACTAGGCAAATCTAAGAATAGATGTAAACTTGGGAATTACTGGCATAAGATTTTTCAATGGAGAAAATATATAGTGTGAGGAAAAGAAGGTCTGGACCTGGGGCTTTGGGATGCAGGATTTTAAGGAATTTCAACATCTAGTCCAGTTAGAAGAGTACAGTATAAACCTGTTTTAGAAAAAGAAATAGTTAAAGGTAAGAGGAAAGCCAAGGGTATGGCAGAAGAGGAGACAGGGTTTGCAAAGGAGGAAGTTGTATAATAGGGTTAGAGATTACTGAGACACTAAGTAAGGTATAGAATTTAAAATGCTTGCAACAATTAAAGTGAAGTTTTGATAGGAGCTTTTCTGGGTGGGAAGCCACGAGGGTAATTACTAATGTAGAGAAGATTGAGGAGAATGTATGAAAAATAAAACGAGACTGACCATGTACCATTCTTTAAAAAGGATGTTTGTGAAGAAGGGAACTAAGGGAAGGTGTAGCCAGCATATTAAAGTTGGGAGGGGATAGCTAATAGGGCCCGGTCAGGATTTTCCTCCACTGAGATAGAAGCAATTTCAGCATGTTTAAATATAGTTATAGATTGGAGGGAGCTAGTTGAGAAGAGTTAGTGAATATAAGGGAGTATAGAGGGCTAATCTCTTACGATTTCTGTGAAATTAGAGAGTTAGGATTCAAAGCATAGGTAGAAGGATTAGATCTTTGATACTTAAGAGGGACAATTATGTTAATAGACAATGTAGGAACTGGTGTAGTAATTCTGATGGAGGAGAAAACAAAAGCTTCAGGTTTTTCCCCATCTGTAAGGTATGTTGAGAAAATGAGGGGTAGGGAAGAAGAATCAGAAGTTGATCTCTTGGGGAAAAGGATTAATAATTGTTAGCCTGTTCTCATCATTCTTTACGAGACCTTTCTGTGGCATTATTTTAGGGACTGCCAAGAGGAAGCACAAAGTCAAGTATTGAAATATGCATCCCCTGATGCCACTTAAGTAAGAAAATAGTTTCAGTATATCTTTTTTTGTCTATAATTTTGTTTGGAGATGTGTTTTGTGGCTTTTAGAAATGATTAAAACCATTAAAATAAACCATAGACTAAACATAAAGTTTTTACTTCCTCTTCTTTTTCGTGCTAGGATTGGTATTAATAAATGTTTTGAGAATGGAGAACTCAGTAATTTTTACATATTCTCCTGTGCTCATTTAATAATTTATTAAGCTTAACTGTGAGTACCGCACTAGGTACCATGTAGACAGAGATGAACAAGGTGTAATCTTAATGTCTTCTTACATAGGACAAGTTAATCAGTGCTTTTACTTTAGTGCAAGGGTCTTGACTCCTAGATGAGGTAGAGCCTATCTGGGTATTTTTCTTTGGGAATGAAGATCAGAATTTCTAAATTCTCCTGAAGTTTTAAGTATAACACAATATATTAAGAACAGTTAATGTGGTAGGATAAATAATGCAGAATGCTGGAAGATAAATGGACATTGGAAGTTAAATATAATGTAGTTAGCGTGGGAACACAAAGATAGAATGTGTAAAAAGAAAGGGCAGAGGTAGTGTGAATGGGTCATGGAAGGCAGCGAGGCTTAGAGAGAGATGGAGATTGAATAGTGGAAATGGTTACGTAAAGAGATTACTAGCAGAAGGATCAGTTTTTTTTTTTGTTTTGTTTTTAATAAAGTTAGAAGTCAGAAAACATGAGCTTGAGAACTGAAAGTATCTCTTCTGACTTTTAAAATGAAAGTCGATTTTGAAAAATTGAAGTATGTATGCCATCAAAGAAAACTTCAGTCAAAGTGAATTCATAATATTTAAATCTGGATTCTCAGGCTCACTACTTTAAAAGATACTTTTCCGTCAGATGCTGCACCAGTATCATCACAAAACTGAAGTTAGTAATGAACTTTATTTTGTTAAATAAGTACACTCGTTAAAGTTTTTAAAAGAAATTTTGAGCAGTTTTAAGAATTTACATTAAAATAATATATACATTTAAAACCAAAATGGATGCTATGAACATTTTTTTCACTTAGAATTTTTTAAATTGTTTTTACCTGACACACAAAATTCTACATATTCATGAGATTCAGTGTGCTGTTTATACCTGTATACATTATGTGGTAATCAAATCAAGGTATTTAGCATATTTATCACTTCATAAATTTATCATTATCCTTTAGGGTGAGAACATTCAAAATCCTCTCTACTAGCTATTTTAAAACGCCTTGCTTACTAATTACCCTATTATGCCAATAGGATTATAGAAAAGTGCGGAAGATCAGAGAAAAGTAGAAGTACAATTTTTAAAAACCTATTTTGTTTTATTCTAAATACTTTTCCTATCAATTTATTTAATCACCCTTTTTTCCTAAAGTCCGTCCTTTGTATGATAGATACTTCCAGGAAAAAAGGGATGCTGTAGCTGAAGAAGCTAGGAAGTTGTGGGTTAAACAAAAATTTGTCTGAGGTGGTCTCAGAGGTTTTCATGTCAATATGCATTGTGAATCTTCAAAGCAGGGGTGTCGTATGCATAATTTGTGTTACATATTAGGACCCCCCCCCTTCTAGAGGTACTCATTGTGTCGTGACTTACTCACCACCTACTGTATGCCAGACTGCTGTTTAAAATTATCAAGTTGTGATAGTATGGCTTTATGTTGTATTCATGGCAGTGTATTATGATAGAGTAAGGAAGAGTTATCTTGCTGGTGCTAGCTAAGAGATGAGTGTTTCCCAACTTTGAAAAAAAATCATTGATCAGCAATTAGAGTATAACAGATAATATGAGATGGAATGAAATGATTTAACTCCTCCTCCCTCATTAGTCTTACCATAAGAAATTCATATTAAAATTGCTGTTACTTGGTGACTTAAGAACAGTTTTCAAACTTCTTGGTCTCCCAGTTTCTTTACACTAATAACAATTATTGAGGTTTGTTTTGTTTACATGGATTTTGTGTTGGTATTGCATATTAGAAATGTAACATTTAACATATTAGAAACTATTAAATGGTAACATAGTAAACTCATTTCATGTTAATACAGGTAACAAAATTATTTTCCAAAGTAGATTGGCATTGATTTACATTTTTGTGACTCATTAATGTTGGCTTAATAAAGAGTTTGAGGGTCCTATATGTGCTTTTGCATTCAGTCTTTTGAGATGTATGTGACCTCTGACAGCCTCTGTTGTATACTGGTGAGGAAATAGTGAGAAGCAAAAGATGTCTTCGTGTTTTTCAAATGTTTGCCCTGCAGAATCTCTAGGGGTTCCCTGAACATAGTGTGAGAACAACTGAACACGAGTAATTGAGTACTATGATAAGACATATTATGAAGCTGAATATAAAGTGATACAATAACATATTTTGTTCTAATTTAATTGTTTAGATTATGTGAATATTCTTTATTTACTAAAAATAATAAATATTCCACATGATTTCAAACACTAGTATAAATTAGACATTGTTTTGGAGTTCTTATAATATAGGTCTATTTTATAGTTGAAATTTACTTAAAGCAACAGTTGGAATTAGCTTTTCTTTCTGAAAGGTTTTTGGTAAATTAGAAAATTCAGCGTAGATGTTATATTGTATTCTTAAATTTTGTAATGAGAACATATACTTGTCACTTAGGTTCATTCTTAATTATTGTGAGGATTTTTTATAACCTTAAAGTCTCAAAACATTAATTGAAATTTAGGTGGATGGGTCTTTGCTTAAAATTTTTAAAAAATAAAATGATAAATTGGTATATACTAAATAATACCCTTCATTTTTGATTGTTCACTTGGCATCGACCAGCGTATGTTAATTTATAACTTGTTACATTAGGTCACATTAATGTTTAGTATTTTATTTCTTCTCAGTGGATTACATAATGGTTAGGGTAACTTATTTTATCCTGTGAGGCAAGTGATTTCACAAAATGTGAACTTTCCCCCTAAGTGAAACAAAATACTGACAAGTCAAAATAAATTACACATTTTTAGACGTATGCTTTACTTAACATAAATTATATCATGTTACGTAGCAAATACTTTTGTTTGTCTTTCATGTAACAGGTGAAGTATTATAGACATCTAGCACCTGATCACTTACTGCAAATATGTCATCGACTAGGACCTCTTCTTGAACAAGAAATTCCTCAAAGCGTTCCTGGAGTACAGACTTTATTAGGAGCGGGAAGACAGTCCTTGCTACGTACAAATAAAAGTAAGAAAATGTTCTGATAGGATGTATACATTCTTTTTGTTTTTGTGTCCTGTGTTTGTATGCATAAATATGTGTATGTTTAATAGGCTGCAAGCATGTTGTGTGGAAAGGATCTGCTCTGGCTGCGTTGCACTGTGGAAGACCACCTGAGTCACCAGTTAACTATGGTAGCCCACCCAGCATTGGTGAGTTGTTTACAATGCAGTTGAGATCCTCTTGGGAAAGAACGTTGGAAAATAAAAAGGATTTTTGGGTGAGGGGTGCTGGGGATTGATTTGGTGCCTTGCGCTTGCTAGGCAAGCATTCTGCCACTTGAAGTAAAGCTCCAACCCGGATAGAAAGGATTTTTTTGTTATTATGATACCAGATAACTTTAATATGTATATTAACATTCAAAGAGGAAAACTATCAGTTTATAACAAGTCATAATGTGTAATTATCAATTATATACATTGTTCCTTATGTAGACTAACTAGCTCATTAGTGTGTTTATTTTTACAAAATTTGTTTATAAACTAGGTGTGATGGTACACACCTGTAATCCTAGCACTTGGAACGCTGAGGCAGGAGGAGCACCACAAATTCAAGGCCAGCCTAAACTACATAATGAGACCCAGTCTCAAAAATAAAATTGTTAAAAAAAAATAGATAAATAAAATTGTTAAGAGAATGTATACTGTTAGGTTGAGTTAGTGGGCAGTAGTGTCATAGTTATGATAGAAAATGGAAGTAGTTTGGTTATCTTTTAAGAAGCATTGTGCCTATGTTGTCTAGAAAGTTTCAAAGAAGGAAAACTGTTAGATAGATCTTCCTCTTGAAATGCTTCCCGAATCCATCCTTTGGAGCTTTTCTACTACCAGAACCTTACAGCATTTTCTGAACTAGACTTCTTGGCTTGCTGTCTCCTACCTTGCTCCTTTTTAGTGTACTGTTTAACTCTCATTTTATTGAATTCTGTCTGCCATGTCACTTGTCTGCCCAAGGGAACATAAAGAGGTTGATTATAATATTTTAATGGTGCCGAACTTCATTGACAACAAAGACAACTCTTGAATTTCAGAGACCTTTGTATTTTAAATATGGCCTGTTCATCTGCCTCTACCCTCTTGGCTAGCCAGGAATGTTACTGTTCACCTTTCCGCTAATTCTTAATCTTTTTTCTTTTTCTGGATAGTGTACTGATAGTCACTTATGGTTTTGTATAACCTTTGTTTATTGTTTACTTATGGATGGTTTTACTTTCAGCTTTTTTGTATGGTTTTATTTTGCATATTTTAAAAATAGTGTAGAGAGGTAGGTTTTAATTCATTTATGCTGAAGGTTGCAATGTTTGAATTTTTGCATGAAATTCTTATGTGTTACCTAGAAAAATTCAAAGAAAAGAATTTCAAGAGCAAATTTTTATTAATCCACTATCTACCAGTTACTACTTTGAAATTATCTTTTTCTCTGGTTGCTTTTAAGATTTTTCTCTCTTTGATTTTCTGCAGTTTGACTGATGTCTTGGTGTCAGTATCTTCTGTTAATCTTGTTTGAGCTTTATTAGGCTTTTTGAATCTGTAAAGTCTTTTATTGAAACTTTCAATTCCTAGCCATTATCTTTTAAAGTAACTTAACCTGCTCCATTTTCTTCTCCTGTAGAACTTCAGCTAAGCAAATGCAAGACTTTCTCACTTTATCCTGTTACCCTCTCAGATGTTTTACATCCTTTTTTCTTTTTTGTGATATATTCTGGATCATTTCCTCTGACCCATTTTCCAAAAGTATCCTGTGTAATATTTGCATTGTCAAGTAGTCATGAATGAACACTATTTTTTTATACATGATTGGCCTGATTAGTAATTTCAGAATATAATTTTACTGTAGTGAACACCCATTAAAACAAAGGATTTGTGGCACCAGGATATTTTTGCACTTAGAAAACTATACTGAGAGTTACAGTAGTTCTTCTGAAAGAAGGGGAAGGCAAAAATTTATAGCTACTTTCTCCTGTAGGGAAAAGTTTATCCTGTCTTTGAAAAACTGCAGATACATATAATGAGGTGAATATGTTACACTTGTACTTTCAACACATCGTCAGGCAGCCTTGAGGTAGACAATGAAGTGTAAGAATGACTGATGATAAATAATGTTTCTCTTAACATTTGCTGTGTGAGTAATTACTATGTGCCAGGCAGTATTCTAAGCATTTTCCATGTTTTCTTTTAAAACCTTAAACGGTCTGTTAGGAGGAGCTAGTCGTGTTTTTCAGGGAAGGAAACTGAAGCATGGAAGTGTTTGGTCATTCGTTGAGGCAGGAAACTAGGATTCAGTCTGGGCTGTTTGACTTCATTATACTATGTTTTATTCCTACCTACGTTTTTTTAACAATTGACATACGGAACAAAATTGATGTTAGTAATTTTTTTAAAGATAATGAAATCTTTATAAAATCCAATAATAATTTAACTCAGGTCATTGATAATCAGATGAGTGCATATTGCTTACATGTATATAGGGAAAACTATAAATATAGATGTTGGCTTTTGTGTCAAGCATATAAATGTCAGTGATTCAGGTAATAAAAACTAATTGCTAAGCTGGTCATTTGTTTGTACCTTTCTGGAAGACTGTTTATTGTTAGGATTTAAAATTTTTTTTCTTTCAGAATTTCAGGAAAATCTTTATATTGAGAAATACCTAGAGTAGAAAATGTGCCTACCTTTAAAGAGTATATTTACATAATACCTTTTGAAATTGTGAAAAAGGAGCTGGTCTGACCAAATTGACTGTGCATATATTGTCATTAGTAAGTGTCATGTTTTATCAGAGTTCACATAGTATACAGTTTTTGTACAGTTTTGTAAAATTTTTTCTATAAATTTGTGAATATAGTAGTTGATAGGGAGAAAAATACTCATCAGTCTTTTTTTTTTTTTCTGAAGTACATATTTGCCATACATATTATTCACATTCATCATGAGAAATTTGTACCTGTACCTAATATATCTTAATTCTTCTCCCCCCCCCCAACCCTTCTTCCTCTCCCAATTTATAAGAGCTCTGTTTCCATTTTTCTTCTTTCTGGAGTAAAGTGGAATCTCAGTGTTGTTTTAATTTGCATTTTTTGAATGACCAGTGATGTTGAATATTTTTTCGTGTATTTGCTGTTTGTACTTCTTCAGGTGAGAAGTGTCTAATCATTTCAGGTACCCATTTTTGGATTGGGTCTTTGAATTTGGGGGGATCTGATCTTTTTGAGTTCTTTATATATTCTAGATATTAGTCCTTTGAGGAGTAGCTGGTAATAATTTCCATTGTGGAGGTTGTCTCTTCACCCTCTTGGTGGTTTCTTTTGCTGTGCAAAAACTTTTTCATTTAATGTGATCCCGATTGTTGATTCTTTGTAATATTTTTTGTGCAGTTGGGTTTTGTTCATAACGCCTTTTGCCTGCACCTGTGTCTTCAAGAATTTTACCTATTATATCTTCCAGCAGATTGTTTCTCTTGTAATATTTAGATCTTTGATCTATTTCTATTTTAGTTAAGTACCTAGTGAGAGAGATGGGTCAATCTTTGGCATGTGGAAAGCCAGTTTTCCCAGCATCATTTATTAAAGACACTGTCTTCCAGCAAAGGTGTTTTTCCCCTTTGTCAAAGATATGGCAGCCAAGTGTGCTTGGAGTTGTTTCTGCATCTTCTCTTCTGTTCCATTCAGCCTCAAGTCTGTTTTTTGTTCGTTTTGGTTTTTTGCCATACCATGCTGTTTCTGTCACTGTAGCTTTATAGTATAACATCACATCAGGGATTGTGATGCCCTCTGTCTTGCCCTTGTTGCTCATAATTGCTTTTGCTCTTCTAGGTCTCTTCTGGTTCCAAATGAATTTTAGAACTGTTTTCTCTAGGTCTGTTATTTGGATGTTGAATTTTTTTTTAATTTTAATTTTTAATTTTTTTTTTCTTTTTAACCAAGAACATGTATTGGTACATTGTAGATAGACATAATGATCACATTCCTCATAGTTAGTTTGTACCTGTACATGATATATCTTGGTTCCCCCCTTCCCTATCCCTGCCTTTCACTCTCCCTTCCCTCATTTACAATAACTTTATTTACATTTTTTCATGTTTTTCTTTTTCTTTTCTTTTTCCCTTCCTTCCTTCCCCCTCTTCCCTCTCTAGTTCTATTCCCATTTGAACTTTATCTTTCTTTTTCACCATATCTATTACACCTTTTTCTCCTTATTTACACTTACGGTTTCTCATATTAGAGAAACATTCTATATGTAGTCATGTGCGTCTGATGCTATTTGCATTTTGATTGGGATTACGTTAAATCTGTGTAACAGTTTTAGAAGTATGGCCATTTTCGCTATATTAGTTCTGCCTATCCAAGAATGGGATATCTTTCCATTTTCTGATATCCTCTTTGATCTTGCTCAGAGTACTGTAGTTTTCAGTATGGAGGTCTTTCGCTTCCTTGATTAGATTAATTCCTGAGTATTTCATTTTTCTTGATGCTCTTGTGAAAGGTGTTGTTTCCCTAATTTCTCTCTCTCTCTGTGAGTTTGTTATTGGTATGCGGGAATACTATTGATTTTTGAGTGTTGACTTTGTATCTTGCTACACTACTAAATTTGATTGTCCAGATAGTTTCCTGCATACAGATGCAGGGTGTCATTTCAAAGTGTTAGAGGTCAGAAGACTTTCTTTTAATTTATGAATATTTCTTGGATTGATTTGCTTCTTTTGTTGATTCTTTTTTGCCGTTTTTCATCTGACTACCTTTTAAATGTTTTCTTTGCTTTTTCTTTGGTCATTTTGGTATTACCAAGTAGGAATGGAAGTAGGAAAAAAATTAACATTTCAACTTATGATATAGATTGTTTACTATAGGTTCCAAATATTGAAGTTTTGACAGATTTGGGAGGGTTTTTTTTTTTTAATAAACATAATTTTGGAATAAAAAATTTACTGAAAAGTTGCACAAGTGGTTCAGAAAGCTCTTATACCTTACTTTCAGTGTTCCCCTAATGTTGTAATTTTACTTTACCTAGTACATATATCAACAAGTTTTTCTGCTAACTGTGTTTTCTTGTTCCAGTGTCCAGGCTGGAATACTGTTTTGCACTTAGAGTTTTGCTGTTTTTTGTTGTTGTTGTTGAAGTTCTTGTTATATAATTCAAGGATTATTTAAGATCAGGGTGGGGACTAAATCTTTCTTGGATATTTTTCATACTATATGTAAACTACTGGATCTCCATCTTTGAATATGTCACATTTGCCTCAAACAAAATAGAAATTCTAACTCTCTGAAACTTGTTATTTCAAGATTGAAGCCTGAAATCATTTTATTATTACTTATTTTTCATTTCTTAAGTCTATTCACTAAATAAGAGGTGCTTATTTTCTTCTACTCTTGAGTCCATTCTCCATAGCCATTGTCACAGCCAGATTTCAGGCCTTGGTATTTCTTGCCCAGAATTCTACCTCATTCACTTATTCAAGTAAATTTTGAGTCCTTGAATTTATATTTGGCACTGGGTTAGAATCTGGAGTTGCTGCGTGAACAAGAAAGTAGGCCCTGTTCTCCTAGGACTTAATATCTTACTTGATCATTTGCTCCTAAATTTATTCTTAGAGGATGTAGCTCTAACCAAGGTTTTGTAACTTTGACATTATTGACTGGGATCACGTGTAGTTCTTTATTACAGGTTGTGGGTGTGTGCTTAGTAGGATGTTCATCAGCAACTCCTGCCCACTAAATGTTGGTAGCGCCTTCTTTCTGATTGTGACAATCAAAAAAGACTCTAGTCATTGCCAGTTCCTAGGGCAAAATTCCTGTTGGTTTTAACTTTTTGAAATACAGATATGATTATGTCATGACTTTTCTTTTTTCCTAGTGACTTGGAATAGTCTTTGTAATTTTAATGTAGCACATAAAACTGACCTTTTCATGCAGTTTCTTTACCTGTACCTTGGCAGTTCTTAGAATCAACAATGCTCTTTTTCATCTTTTTGTCTCTGTACATGTGATTTTCTCTGGAATGCTCCTCACTCTTTGTAGTTTCCGCAAACATGTAGTTATCCTTTAAAACTTGTGTGTCACTGGGGAGAATTAAGTTAATTTTCTACTTCTGCTTTTGTCACATGATGGCAGCTATTTACATTTCTTTCCTCTGTAAGTCCCAGACAACAGAGATTATTTTCTTGCTCTTCATAGGCTCAAGTCCTCAGGATTAGTAAATGTTAAATGCAAAAACAGTAGGTAATTGTTGTAATTGATACCCTGGGGTGAGACAAGAAAAGTTCAGATGTGAGTGTGTATTAAAGAAATTGAATACTAAATTGGTAGGAAGAAGAAAGACTTAGTCCAAGGATAACTTTGAGGTAAGAAAAAAACCTGGCTTTTAAAATATTAAGGTTATGAATTAACTTGGTTATCAGTTCATAAGACTATTAAAACCCATACCTATACAATTTAAGAATCACTTGAGCATGTCTTAATGGTTTTTTTAATCTTGTTTTATTATCTGCTTATAAATCCTGACTGGTTTATACCTCTAGTCCTTGATGTAAATTGTGAAAATTGAACACAATTTAACGCAATTGAACAAAATTGAGCCCCAGAGGGGTCAGCTATTTTTCTAGCACTTCAGAACTTCCTTCACTTAATATTATTTTCAAAAGCAGAAAATAACCCCAAAACAGAACAGTTGATCACACCAATTTGTTCTTATGTATAGCTCGGTGTTTATTTACTGTGGAAGAGATGTGTGAGTGTGACCTGGGGTAGTAACATTTACTCTCAGAGATACTAACAAATCTCTGGTACTGTCCTTCTGTCACCTCCTTGCTCATATTGTGCCTATTTTAAGATAAAGTTTACTCTGTATTTGCCTATAATTTACAGTCCTACTTCAATAATAAATGGATATAGATGGGGAAGATTAGGAGTGAAGAGACTTAAGTGTGAGCATCTAAAGAGCAATTTTTAAGAATGAATTTGTATATTCATTTAATGCATGTTTATCCTATGAAGAAGAGTGTGTATTTTGCTGATTGCATTGGTTTTTCTTTATATTTACTGTGTTAGCAAAGTAAACTTTTATCTGTCTTGCATCTTTGTATCTTTTTTTTTTTTTTTTTTTTTTTTTTTTTTTTTTTTTTTTTTTTTTTTTTTTTTTTTTTTTTTTTTTTTTTAGTATTTTACCTACTTAGATACTTTCATCAGTAATTTCACTTTTTGCTTTAAAGACAGATTGCTGCTCTGTAGTCTTCATGGGTGAGGGTAATGAGTTTGGGGGGAACTGTTGCTTAGAAATGTTTGACTACAACAAAGTACAGTACCTGGGCCTTAAAAATATTTTACTGCCCAAACATACAGTTCTTCCTAAGTCTGAGATTTCATATGTATTTATAATTTTGAGATCCTCTGAGAAAACCAATTAGAAATAAATCAGCCATGTGGTCACTTAAAACTCGATGTAGACCTTGTCCTCACTTTCAGTATTATAATTTGCTGGCATTTCCAATACTGTCTTGAAATTATTCTGTAGTTAGTAATTAACATTTATTCAGTCAGGAATGTTTTCCCTAGACCTTTAGGTTTATTTTCTTCCTGGTATATTTAATGTTATTATAAATGTTATTTTGTATTACTATAAATCTAAGATTTAATATAATTTTCAGAAATAATTTACCATTACCATATTATTCAGTAAGATAATCTGGTTCTTTTTCCTGTTACTTTTTCAAATGTTTTCAGTTCAGTCTTGTTTCTTTTTTCAATTCAATTCGTACTTTATTCCTAGTTATGTACTCATCACTTCGGTCTGTGTTTTCTCAAGAACCATTCTTTCTTTCAGAACTCATTTTCTTCTGTTTTCCTAATCATAATCTTAGTATTTCTAATTTTGTGTTTTTGTTTAATCATTCTTGATTTAGCTATGTTTCTTCTTTTTCTTCTTGGTCTTTGTTTTTTAATCTTTTTTTGAAGAGTCTTCATACTTAAAATTGGCATTACTTTTCTTTCTTCTCCTTGCTTCTTTGGACCAACAAACTCCTTTTCCTTTTTTTTTCTTTTTTTTCTTTTTTTTTGGGCCTCTTAAGAAGTTAGCTGTCAGGGATTTCTAACATGTATGTGCACTTTTAGGTTTTTTAGAGAAATTGTTACTGCTTATTGTGCCAGAGTTCCAAGTACATGTAGTAGACATTTATGTTTTTCTTTGGTTTAAGTTTCTTTTCAAAGTGAAATTTTGAGGAATGAGTTTTCCTAGGTGAGTTTAAATTTGTGCGCTTGTAGCTTGTTTTAATGTCTGTTGTGAATAATAGGATTGGTTTGTTTTTAGGTTATAGACACATTCCTCTGCACCTTTTGTGTAATGTAGCTGGCAAGCAGGAAGTAGGAAGCACTTACATTTCTTCTTTCAGTTTATATCCCATATTTTCCTAGAGTGAATGCCTATCTTTATAGATGAAACAAATTATCATATGTTAATTATCAAATTAACATACATGAAACAAATTACCTTATTTTGTCATAAGGTAGAGACCTTTTTATTGTGAATTTCTTCAGGCTTTCTTTGAATTTAAAGATTTGAACATTTTACTAAATGTCTTTGAAACTGGGAAGTTCATAATCAGGCTGAGTAGATTTTTACATAAACAGAACAGTAATTTGTTCAACTCCTTAAAACTTCAGGGGAAAATTGGTTTCCTATGAAACCGTTTAAAAGTAAAAACAAAGTTAATCAGACTTACTTTTATAATATGTGAGGATTTGGTTGTTTAGGGTCAGTCCGTAGAGATGTTAGTATAAAATGGCTTTAAGCTTGCAGAATATTTTGTTTCACTTGCTTTATATCACAGCTGTGTAAGATACTCCCACTTTATTAATGTGGAAAGCAAAGCTTAGAGAAGTAATAGCTAATTCAGTTAGATGTCAGGTTATTTTGTGTCTTATCTTACGTATTTAGCTTTACATCAGATTTATATAGCACCTTTTTACCTTCTTTATGAAATTTTTTTTTAAAATTCTTTATGTGTTAATGTTGTACCAGCTGTGTGTCCATTTATTGATTTGCATATAGCAGCCTTTTGAATTATGACTCTCTATATGAACTCTAGAAACAGTGAAACATGGCATATCCCAGCACTGGGGAAACTATGAGTTCGAGGCCAGCTTCATAGCAAGGCCTTATCTCAAAAAAACAAAGAACCTGAACCCCCCCCCCAAGAAATGGTATATTCTTTCAGATGTATCTATTGCCAGAGTAATACTTACATTTGAGAGTAGATATTTAATTCCTTGAGAAAATAGTAGGAATCTTAGTGTCAAACTGACTAAATTTTTTCTAAATTTTATTTTGAATGCTTTGATTTCTTTGGCTAAATCAGCTGTTGCTTTTAGTTATGTCCTTTCCAATCCTTTCTCATTGTGGTTATGGGAGAAAACTGTAATAAATTATCCCAAATCAAATCTTTTTTTTTCTTATACTGTTAAGTCTATATAACCACCTGTTCTCACAGAGTGGAGAACACCAGAATAGGTTAGACTTTCTTGCTGTAGCAAGCTCAAATTCCAAATCAAATCTTGTATTATTCCATTCTATTCTATTTAAAAGCCTTCAACTATTAAACTATTGGAATTTAGTCACAGTGCCTAATACAACTTAGAAAGTAGTTTGTCCTCTCCTCCTCTGTCTCTTTTCTGTACTCGATGGATATACTAGTCTTACCTGGCTTTTTTTTTTTCTTTTTTTTTGGTCGTTGTTTTGTTTTGTGGTGCCAGGAATTGAACTCAGAACATTATACTTGCTAGGCAAGCATTCTAATCACTGAGCTAAATCCCTAGCCTTTCCCTGGCTTCTTGATGATGCTCTTAATGCCATGCTTTTCCCAGCTCGGGTAATTGTATGTGCTGTTTCGTCAACCTGGAGTATACCTCCCTCCTATCAACGTTCTTTGGCTGCTTATTTTCTGACTTGAACTGTCAGTGTTACAGAGTAGGCCCAGACTTCCTGATAAACCTCCTCAAATATATGTTTAGAGCTCTTCGCTACATTTCAAGATTTTCCTACACCTTTTATTTGATAAGTTATTATGATTGTATGTCCTTGTTTCATGTCTTTCTTCCCTGCTAGACTACAATCTCCAAGAGGATGAGTACCATGTCTTTTCTTTTACATCCCCTAGCCCATATTTGGCTCATAGGTGCTCTATAAATGTTTGTTGACTCAAAATTGAATAACTACAATCTTTGCTATAAAAGCACTACTTTAAAATTTTTCCTTGAAAAGAAAAATGGGAGCTGAGGTGGTAGAACACATATTTAGCATGTGCATGGGGCCCTGGGTTTGATCTACATACAGTATCACCACCACCCAAGAAGTTTTTAAAAATAAATTTTTACTAAATAACTATAAAAACTACAAGATTGCAAATATTATACCATTGTATTCTTTTCTATTTGAGTAGTCTCACTAGTTTCTAGGAAATGAAAGTGGGAGAAGAATAAAAAGCACTACTAGTAATTTTATAGTGTCTGTAATTGTTTTTAGTGCTTGTTATGTACTGTATTGGTTTATGAAATTTTTTGCTTGGCTCTTGGGATTGTTCATCAGCTGTTCACTTTTTTCATTTTAATTCAGTTAGTATTTGGGTTCTTCTGTTTAGACATACTTTTGTGTCACGGTACATGCCAAGTCTTAAAAATACGGTGTTTTCAAACAGGAGGTCCAACCAAACACCAAAACTGGAAAGATTTGGAGAGTAGTAGCTGGCTACTGTGTGTACCAATTTGTTATAGTATTGAAATAGAGAAGCTATTGTGGGTGTCCTTTGCCTAGGTGATTATTTCCCTTTACTCTTCTGCTCTTCTGTTCCCCATTACCTTTATTTTCTTTAATGGACGAAACGGTGATTGCAGAATTGTCCTTCTAATGTTGCAACCCCCTTCTTCTATAACTGAGTTGGGAGTGTTTTTCATTAGAGTTACTATTCTGGAGGTTTATTTGTCCTGTTTTTTCGCTGGTCAGTTGCTAGTTATTGGAGACCAGATGGTGCTGTAGAAATCAACTACAGTATGTTGGATTATTTTCCAGATTATCTCTAGTCCTCAAATTACAATTATGTGGCTGCCACTTCCTTCTAGTTATCTGTATTAGTAACCTCAGAAGAAATTTTGTGGCAGTCCTTCCCATTGTGGCTCTGAATTACATGTTTTTCCTTACGTGATTTCCTACTAAACAAAATCGAACCTAAACTATATTTGACACGTTTTTCTTTCACTTTCAAAACTCAGTAGGAGAGATTTTGCAAGCAAAACTTACAAAACCGATGGCATGCTGTATTACGGCTTTCTAATCAAAACAGATGCAAGTGATTTCTTTACAGCAGATCATTTTTCAATCTATTGTCAAATTGGCAGTGGTCACTCTCTATAGCATAATACACATTCTCATATTTTAACATACTTAGGTTTTAGTGTTTCTTTTTTATGATTAAATAAATTTAAATTTCTTTTTCCTTGGATCTGTTTTTATCAGTCTTTGAATTTAAGTTAATCTCTTTTAGACATTTTAGGTTTTTTTCATACTACTTTAAATTCCTTAAGGTAAATTGATCTATGAATATATGCCTTATGGAGAAAGCTTGAAAAACAGAAGAGCTCAATAACCAGTCCTTACTATTGCCTGCTAATTATACTTTGGGATGTTTTCTTTCAGTTTTCCTAGTACATTGTCTCCACAGGCAGCATGCAGTAGTTAAAAGTATACTGCTTTGCACCATACTGCTTGTGTCAAACCTCAGCTTCACCTCTGAGAAATTTAGATACGTCCTTCAGTTTTCTCTTTGATAAAAATAGTCCCTCATTGGGGATAATAGTTGTACTCATCTCAAAGGATGGTGAGAATTAAATAATGAAGTGCTTTGAATAGTCTCTGACATTAGTAAGGTATTCAGTAAATATTAGCCATTGTTTTCCAAACCTGCTATATATCATAACAGTATTGCCCTGTACATAACCTTTTTTCTTCCCACATTTTTGTATTTTGACATTTATCGATATTATTAAATGTACTAGGTAAGATTTTTTTCTGTCACATCCTTGAAGTTATTCTATCAAGAACCTCTCTATAGCTCAAGTCATGGTAGCTTTCCTCTTTCATCACAGCCGTTTTCTCCAGGCTCTAAGATAACTTCTCTGTTACAGATTTGTGATTAGTTGCGTTTCGTTGTTGTGGTTTTGTGTGGCTTGGGTTGGTTTTTTTTTTTTTTTTTTTCTTTGTGGGGGTGACAATCATACCCCTTTATTTTGTTTGTTTGTTTGTTAGATGCTGGGTATTGAACTCAGGGCCTTGGGCTTGCTAGGCAGTTGTTCTACCACTGAGCTAAGTCCCCAACCCCTCATACCTCTTTTTAATTAGAACTTTTGGGTTCAGTAAAATGGACAATATTTTATGTAATTCTGTGCCACACAGTACATTGATCTGGTAGAAATTCTGATTTTACTAACATCTTAACAGACCAACTGTACTTGGAATGAACTTGGAAGATTATTTCTATAGAAATTGTTCACCATAATGTCTGGTCATGAATATGTCATTATTACATTGGGAAATCTAATTGCCATCTAAAATGGAATATGGCATGTATGAGAAGTAAATCAGTTTATATTTTGTCTTCATGCACTCTATGTTTTCATCACTACTTTTGTAATTCACTTGTTTGGTTTCATAGATTTTCATTCTTTGCTTTACAGTAACAGACTATTAGTTTTATATTTAGGAACATTAACATGGATTGTGGAGATTAAATGAGCCTGGATACTGACTACTCAATTTATTCCTCTGTAATTGAGGAACCTTTTTTTGTGTTTTTTATTATTTTTACCTGTTTATTTGTACTTTTGCATTTTACTCACACGGAACTTGGAAGCCCTCCTTCCAAGTATTTTCTTCAACCACAATCACAGTTAAGAATAAAATTGGTCGAAGAAGGTTAAAAAAGTGAATTTAAGCTGGATATGGTGTTGCACACCTGTAATAGCAGCAGTTAGGGAGGCTGAGGAAGGAGGATCACAAGTTTGAGGTCAGCTTCAGCCTGTGCAATTTAGCCAGATCCTGCCTAAAAATAAAGGGGTAGGAATATTTCTCATTGATAAGAGTACTTTTGGCCCTGAGTTCAGTCTCCAGTATCCCACCCACCTCCCTAAAGAGTTTTGTGTTTTGTTTTGTTTTGTTTCTTTGAGATAGGATTTCACTGTGTAGTTTAGGATGGCCTTGAACTCACAGCGATCCTCCTGCCTTTGCCTCCTGAATGCTGCAGTTATAGGCACAGGCATGCACCACCATGCCTGGCAAGCTAAAGAGTTTAATAAAAATTATTCTGACCCTTCTGAAGAAAAATCCCAATGTTTCTTATCTGAGTATAACTTTCTCTGATCAGAAAAGGCCCAAAGCTGTACTGAGATAGCTTCTTAGTTACATATTTCTGTCTTTGTATCGCTTTCTCCCCAAATTATTCTGTTACAAAAATTGTTTCTCCAGATTTTAGAATTTATAGCCACATGCTTCTCCTTGCATTCATTAGGCTGCCATCAGGACTCTACTTTCCTGAGCTGGTAGAAATTGTAGCATTAGTCCTAGAGTACTCTGGGTCTGATTGATTGATTATTGATTGATAGGGGAACAGCTTACCTTCATTGGAATATATAGCCTGTTACAGTTACACCAATAACAAAACATTAACCTCTCTGTTTTTGTTAATTCATAGTATTTTTGTTTTTTTCCAAAGGATCATAGTTGATTTTTCATCTTGCATAATTTGCTGAGTTTTGCCTGTGTACATCTTAAAAAGGACTCTGCAAAGAAGGAAAAGGTCTAACTAAACATTTTGGAGAGAGATGATGATATTTTGGTTTTAGTACCTGTTTACTGTTTTTTATCTGGGATTTTTCTCAAAAATGTAGTTACTAAGTTTATTGCCAATTACAGTTTATGGCAGGTAACCATGGGTTTCTTATGCTTTTAGTTTTCATGGTACATACAGTATTTGTATGATGAGAGAAACTGGGATAGTTTTTATTACGTTCATCTTTTTCTAACTATATTGAAAGTTGGGTCCAGTTATATGAAGGAAGTACCATGTTTCTGGATAAAATGTCAGTTATTTGTCAAAAATGCTATTAAATTTAATTCCTGACAATTTTTAACTTTTCAGTTATCTTTAAGGATAGTTATTAACCAAGAATAAGTCATTTTAGAATGGCTCATAATGAAGATACCCAGATAAATAATAAGGCATTAATTAATTATAAAATTGAGATTATTGGTAATGGCATATAAATAAATTGTAAGACATATATCATTGGCCTAGTACATGGATATATGTAAGGTAATGTAATTATACTTTAGCAGAAGAAAGATTAGTAAATAGAAAGACTGAAATAAGTGATTATCTGGGAGAGGAAAAAAATCTCTTTAGAGACTTACAGTATATTTTAAAATTGTGGATACATTAAAAAGTCAATTGAGACATATAAGCCACATGGAAGTGAAAGGAAGTTTAAGTGAGCTGAGTGTGGTGGTGCAGTGGTGAGCCCTTGTAATCCCCACCACACTTGGGTGATTGAATAAGGAGAATCACTCTTGAGTTCAAGACCAGCCTGGGCTTACAATAGTGAGTTCAAGGCCAACCTAAAATGCATAGTGAGATCCTGTTTCAAAAAGAAAAAAAAAAATACCAGTGTAAAGGAAATTTTTAGTGGACATTTATAGTGTTGTTTGAGTAGGAGGAGCCTTCATATTGAAGTAGTAGTAGTCACAAAAAGAAAAATATTGATAGACATGAATGTAAAATTTGTAAAATTGCGGAATGTCAAAGAGTAGCATCATATAGAAATAAGTAGATTGCAGAAGATGAAAGATTCTTCAGTAATTTGACTGGAGAAATTTAAGTTTAGAAGAGTAACTTGCTTAAAGTGTCTCCAGTATATTTGAACACAGATCTGTCAAACTTAATGCCTTTTTTTTAAACAAATTCAGCACTTGCTCAGAGTCTCTGCAGTATATTTGAACTCACATCTGTCAGATTTAAAGCTTATTTTCTTTTTGAACAAAAAAAGGAATAGCTGTTAAAACATTGTTCATGAGGAATACTTGCAGATTTTTAAGGTGATTTCTTTGGTAGAATTATGAATTCTTTCATTTGTGTTCTTATTTTCTAAAATACGTATGTATCAGTATTTGATTAGAATGAGAAATCAATTCTTGAAAAATACTATATGTAAACTAATAAGAAGTGAGTTGTTGGACAGTTGGATTTATCATCCTAATACCTAGATAAGTAATGGATAAGCATCCACTGCCTAGATATGTATGTAGTTATATCTAACATTTAAGAGATGTGTGAGACGTTGGTGGACCTTTTATAAAACTCCAGTGATTATTTCTGTAGATTCATATGCTTTGTTTCAGTGTTTTGTTTCTGAATGATTTGCTACAAATGACAGTTTTCATTATTTTCTTTCTTTTGTTTTACTTCAGATACTAAAGGGACTGATGCTTCAAATGAGTAACAGTGATTTCTGAAATTTTTATTTCATTACTCATCTATTTCCAAAAAAATTGATTAGGCATATTTACTTCTATCCTCTGAAAATTAAATCCAGATTTTAAAAGATCCTGCATTTTCATTTTATTCCTCAGGCTAATTGTTATTGTTTTTTTTTTTTTTTCCCTTTCCCCAAGTGTCAGGGATTGAACTCGGGCTTGTGCTTGCTAGGCAAGCACTCTACTGCTTGAGTTAAATCTCCAACTCCCAAGTCTAATTGTTTTATTACTATATATTAGTCAGGTTTCTGTCACTGTGACTGAATGAGAGAAACAACTTAAAAGGAGGAAAGATGTATTTTGGCTTACAGTGTCAGTAATATCATGCTTGGTCAGGTGACTCAAGGCAGAAACATTGTGGCAGAAGGATATGGTAGAGGAAGACTGCTCACCTCATGGCAGCCAGGAATCAGCAGGGGGAAGAGCCTGAGGAGAGGTTTGCAATAAGGCTGTGCCCACAGTAACCTACTTCCTCCAGCTAGACCCCACCTCCTAACAGCACAGTCAGCTGGAAACACACCACCAGGTTCATCCATTGATGAATTCATATCTCTGTGACCTAATCACCTCCCCAAAGCTCCACCTCTCTGAACACATGAGCCTTATTGGGGACTTTTGATCCAGAACATACACTATGTAATTTATTAGTAATTTCCTTTACATATTGGTTCTCCACTAATCACCAGCCATGGTTTTCAGTTTGGGGCTAATTTAAGTACAAAAGAGATGAAAAATTCTGCTCATATAAAGTTTTTTGTAGTAAGAGGTGGCAGGAAATAAGCAAGGAGTACATAATAAATATTTAGGATCAGGTATAAGTGATAAAGAGCAAAGCATCAACACATGAATGGATAAAGAAAATGGGATATTTATACACCATGGAGTACTTACTATTCTGTAAAAAAGGATAAATTTGAATAATTTGTAGGAAAACAGATGCACTATGAGATTGTAACACCAAGTGAAATAAGTCAGACACACAAGCTTAAATATTGCATGATTTCTCTAATGAGAAACCTAAAGTAGAAATAAAGAACACAATAAAACACAGTAAAAAACAGGGAGTTAGATCTTTAGCAAATGGGAAAGGGATGAAGAAATGAAGTGAAGGAGGAGGAGAAGTGGGACATAAAATGTGTTTACGTACATGTACCAGTTCCATAATGAATGTAGTCATTATGTAGTACAAACGTACTAATAAAAACAATTTGAAAATTTGAAAAGAGAGCACATATAGAGTTACATAAAGAGAATCGGGAGTTGTAGGTGATAATAGGAAATGGATTACAAGTTTCAGTGGAATGATGAATTGCCTCTTTGGGAAGATACCAGACATCTGGGGAAAGACCTAAAAAACAGCCTTGTAGGGATTGGGGAACAGACAGTACAAGGACTCAACGTTAGAGCTTGCTTCATGTGTTGAAAAAAATGAGACAAATTAATACTCAGGCTGGGGATTTAGAGTACCCCCCTGCCAAAAAAATTAAGATTCTCTGGAACAGACCAAGGGGGAAAGTAGCAGCATCACAGAGGGGATGGGAGACAACTTTATGTAGGGCCATGGCAGGTTGATGTCTATAGAAGTTGGTGTATATATATATTTTCTTTGTTTAATTTTTTTTTAATCAAGAATATGTATTGGTATATTGTATACATAATGATCACATTCATCATGGTTATTTTGTACCTGTACATGTTATATCTTGGTGTACCCCCCTTTCCCCTCCCTCCCTTCCACTCTCCCACCCTTCCCTATTTGCAGGTTTATTTACATTTTTCTATTTTTTTCCCTTTCTCTTTTCTTTTTCCCTTCCTTCTTTTCCCCCTCTCCCTTTCTAGTTCTCCTCTCTTTTGAATATTATCTTTCTTTTACATAATAATATATCTTTTTGTCCTTATTTATGTTTGTGGTTTCTCATATCAGAGAAACAATTTGATGTGTGGTCATGAGTGTCTGATTCATTTCACTTCAGAGTGTGTTCTCGCCTACCAAAGTCGCTAGTTTATCCTGTTTTTGGCAGAGTAGGTGTAGAAAAACCACATCTTCTTTAGCCATTCATTAGTTGTTGGGCATTTTGAATGCGTCAGAGAAGTAGGAGCGCAACACATTAGGACGCATTTGAAATTCACCAGTCCTGGAAGATAACTTCCTAGACCTGCCAGATAAGAAAAATTGCCAAGTGCAAAAGATTTAAAAGTTACTTTGTTAGGCTTTATTTAAAGTATTTCCCATTGGTATTCTTAGAAAAATGGATATACTTTTGAACCCGTGTGTATGCTACTTAAGGTTAAAACTAAATAATGCCATATAAAGAACTTCCTTTTTGCCCTCTTATTTCTGTTTCACTGTGCTCATTTTAAAACTTGATGTTTTGGGTGGTTGGGGATTTAGCTCAGTGGTAGAGCGCTTGCCTAGCAAGCACAAGGCCCTGAGTTTGATTCCCTAGCACCGCCCCCCATTGATGTTTTAGTTTAATAAAATTGAAGGATGTCTATAGTCTGAGACACTTCCTTTTTATTCAGAAATACAATTATTATATTATTAATAGAAAGTGAATAATTGCCATTTGCCTTTCTGCCATAGAACTGTAAACTGTATTTTATTAACCAAGATGTATTTGTATACCTTTTTGTTTAAAAAGCTTTATCCTAAGCTGTGAGAAAGACTGTACACAAGAGCATTTCTTAAAGTTTGTTAAAATCCAGTAGGTGAGATAAATGTTATGGTAATATAATAAAAGAAAATATGAATTCATTGAGCATGAGTCTAAGATTATTCTGCTTTCTGCCTTCATAAAAATTATTTACGTATTTGATCTGGTCATGCCTTCCTCAAATTCAGCCTTAGCTGTACTTCAACTACTGAGCCATGCATAACATTTTCTTCTTTAACTACTGTAGTTGTAAGGTTTGAACCACAAGCCTGTTACCTGGGAACTCTACACATCATTCTTTAAGTATGTCAGATCTTCGTGCTATTGCATGAGTTTGTGTATTAGTGGTGGCAAAGACTCTGCTAAGGTCCTTCTTTAGGATATAGTTGTAGTATAGGAACTTAGTAGTTTGTTAGTTGGTAGCTAGGCATTTGAAAGAGCAATGTGAGTTACAGTTTTATTGTATTTACTTTTAATGTATTTCTGAAATTTACTTCAAAAGTTGACTGCAAAGTGATTTTCAAAAGGAATATTTTTTTCAGTCGACTCCCAAAATAATAATTAAGATTTAATTCTAGTTTTTAACTTAAAGAGTAAGAACTATGCTTAAGGGACCAGTAACATTTACTTAGGCGAAAAGGAAGTACATTTTTGCAGAGGCAGTATTTTATCAGCTCTGATTTTGAAAAGGTTTTTGTAACATTCATCTAAATTGTTTTGATACCTAAATTGTTTTTATATATACAGTAGTACTTGATCATAATTGTGAAATAATAATTTTGATGTTTTCATTATTTCAATCATATATTTGTACCGGATTGGTGTCAGATATTTTCATAAAATTCAACCTTTTGAGAATTTTGTAATTTTGGATTGAAGAAATTAAAATACATCTTGGTAACATTGCCATCATTTGTCTGATATGTCTTCACTTACTGTCTTACAGAATAGACAGGTGAGTCTAAGATATCAGTGGTCCTTGGGATTTGGAAAAGGTGATTTTTGGCAAGAGAGTTGTGTGTCTGGTTTTGTGTGATTCTTGCGTGAAATTAGTTTGGAGCCAAAACATTGGGCGATGTTTTCTATTGGACAGTTTCTGTGTGTAAGAAAAATTGTATCAGAGGCTAAGCAATGATGCCAACATAACTGAATCTGTAAATTACTGTGCAACCAGCTGAAACCTAAATATGCAGAATCACAGCTGTCAAACTTTGTCTTAGGCATTCCCAGGTACTGTATTAGAAGGTTGTTGCTTACAGAATTTATGTTAACAGCAAAAGAAATACTCTTATCAGAATATAAAATGATTGCTATGGTAAAAGAACCTAGAAGGATAATTTTTCTTTGACATATTGTTCCTCTACACCTAGAAAGCATCCATTACCATATTGCCTCATGGGCCCCCCTTTTTTATATTGCAAATGTGTAAGCCAAACACATATGGATGTGGGGAAAAAAAATACTGAGATTCTTTTCAATACAACTGAGATGCTTACGTTTTATCAACTTCAGGGCATAATTACTAAATGTAAGTCAAATAGTATTTGTATTATATGTTTAATTTTCTTTGGTACAAAATTCAAGTGAGAAATTGTAATAACTATTCAGTGTAGATGGCATCTCTGTTGGGGCAAAATACTTAAAAAATAATCTATAGGTTTATGTGCCTGCAGATCAGTCAACATATATTTATTGAGCACCTTTTGTGTTCATAAGTTACCTGTATAGAAAATAATTACAGAAGTAATGTAGATGAAAGGGAACATTTGTGCTGGAGTCGGTATACATCAAGCTTTGAGTCACAAATTACACTTTGGTTAGATCTTCATGAAAGGTTTGAATGAATTGAAAAGCACAAGCTTATTGGGTTCTGGAGAAGGAGTTATTGTACAGGTAGGTTAGTCTCCCAGTTTAATTATTCCTTTTTAATAATGCAAGTGACTTCTCCGTTTTCACTTTTTGCAAAGATTCCTTAATTATTCTGTGTATCATACTTAGTGTGTTCAAGTATTACTGGTTGATGAAAAGTAAAAATTACTGGTGGACTCTTGGTTTCAGTGCTTTTGTAAGAAAAACTATTGTAGGCACTAGGCTCATAAAGAAATAATATATAAAATGCTTTCTTTTTTAAAAGGCTCTGGCAAAAATTAAAGTTGTCTGGGTTGTCCTAAGCTTTGTGCCTTAATCTGACTTTGGACAGGTCAGTTAACTGCATTTGCTTATTAAGAATACTGACTGACCTAACATCTGGCATAATAGTATGTTTCCATTTACTACTTTGATGACTTTTAACTAGAAGCATTTTATTTTTGCCATTTTAAGACAAATTGAAATATGTGAATTCTTCAAATCTGATAATTAAGAACATTTATTTCTGAAATTTGTTTCCGGGTTGTATTTATTTTCCTCCATTTTCTTGGTAGCGGATACTCTGTTTTCACGGAAGTTGAATGGGAAGTACAGACTTGAGCGACTTGTTCCAACTGCAGTGTATCAGCACATGAAGATGCATAAACGAATTCTTGGACACTTGTCATCTGTGTACTGCGTAACTTTTGATCGAACTGGCAGACGGATATTTACTGTAAGTAATTTCTAAAGTGTTATATTTATTCGTATATGGAACTAAAACATTGCTTATAGGTGAACTAAAAAACTAACAGGAAACTGGAAATTAAGGAAATTTAACATTGAATAAATGGAAGATTTTACTTAAGTTTGGACTTTATCCGAGTTTGGAAAGTTTTAAAGGATTTGTAGCAGTCACACTACATTATGGACCTACAGCGTGGGTAAGTATAGTTTTCAATATTTTGTCAAATAAGCAGTTTGATGTTTTATAGAATGTCACATAATAGTTTTAAACCAAGGGCATTTCTCAAGTGAGTTAAGCAAATTATAGGAAGTTATTAAATGTACTATATTCTGTTACATGTTAAAAAAAAAACCTACTGGCTAATTGGGAAAACTCTTCTTTGAATAGTGATAGACAAAAGATACTAAAAATTCTGAGGCTAACACTCTTTACTTATGCTTTCCTTATCTTTAACACCTCATTCTTTGAAATGTCTGATGATGATGTGAAGAAGACCTTTGAGTTTTTATTTTTGTTTTTGCTTTTTTTCTGGTATTGGGAAATAAGCCAAGGATCTCACACATAGGCAAGTGTGCCACCTCAGAATAAAAACTCCCAGCCCTCTTTTAACTTGTTAAATGGAGAAATGTAACATTTTTCAGGTTTTAGAAAATTACTTTTAGGATACAGTATTTCAGTTTATTTTCAGGTGGCATAACTAATCACATCTATTAAAGGAAATAATATACTATTATGGTTATACTTATTAAATACTGCCCTGTGGGCTGAAGGTATATATTTATTCACAAAGTTCTTTATTTTATTTGAATTTTTAAGGTAAAGGAAATAGGCTTTAAGATGGAAATTCTCATTTCATCTTTGAACAGAGCAACTGAAATTTTGGCAGTCGTAATCATTGTAGATTCCATGTACTTATGTAAACTGAGACCCATTTATACCTTGTCCTCTATCCATGCACCTCATCATCTGTTAAATTAGCTAAGAAGGAGAAGGTGGGAAAGAATTTTTGTATATGTCTTTATTATTGATTTTAATCCATCAGGTATTTGCAGATCATTTCCTCCATCAGTATTGTTTTACTTTTCTTGTTGCCAAGACAAAATATGTAATACCCAAAGTTAAAAGAGGAAAGGTTTATGTAGCTCACGGTTTGTAGAGGTTTTAGTCCATAATGGGCTGGCTCCGAGGCTGGGTGGCATGGCTGACAGGCATCACAGAAGAAAAACAGTTCATGGCAGGCAGAAGGTAGCAAAGCAAGCAAGGGGACTTAGTATCTTCTTTCTGCCCCTTTTATATTCTGTCTAGGCTACCGAGATTAGGGCAGTGCCAAAGGAATCAGTAGACTGATGTAGTAATTACCCACCCTTAATCCCAGCATCACACACACTAGATCCAGCTACTTCTGAGAAAGCCCCACCTATGACTGCATGAGGCTTTAAGGAGACATCTAGACATAAGCCATAACAAGTACTTCCTTTTTCCTTCTCTTTTATCTCCACTGTTCTCTATGAAATAAAAGTGAAATTTCCTAAACTTTCTGACAGATTCTTATTTTCATAGTGGAAAACAGGCAAGTCTGTATCTGTTAAAAGTGCTTGAAGGACCTACAGTAATAATTTACTCTAACATAGTAATTGAAAATTAACTTAGCTGTGCTCACTTCGGCAGCACATAACTAAAATTGGAAAATTAACTTAGCCATTTTAGTTTAATATACTAATGTTCAAATTCAAAACTTAAAGCAAATTTGGCATATTTAATGTTTGAAAGAATTGTTTGAAAAGCAGTAATAAACTGAAGTGAAAAGGAAGCGTTCCATTGTATTCGTATGATAGCTGTTGCCATATTTCATTGAGATTACGAAAAATACATGTCATTTTTGGTGTTAGTAAAAGTTCCTTGTAGGAATTCTTTCTTTCTCTAAAAAGATGGGGATTATAAGCATTTATCACATTTTGTAAAGCATTGTGTACATTTTGATATGAATTAGATATATAATCTAGAATTTTTTAAAAATCAAAATAGGAAATGATGTGCCTCTTATCTCATGAGTTTAATAGGATGGCGGGTACAGAGTTGAATGAGCCTGTACCAGAGGTTAGCAAACTACTGCCTGTGGGTCAGTCTAACCCACTACCTGTTCTTATTTATAAAATTTTATTGAGACGTAGGCATACTCAGTTCACTGTATTATGTGTGGTTGCTTTTGCACTACAGACCTGGAATTGAGTAGTTACGCCAGAGACCTTATGGCCTGCTGGGTCTGTACAGAGAACATTTGCAATCCTCTAAATATTTAATGCCTGCTACTTAAGGGAATTTGATTTGGGGAACAGGAATAATATGTAAAGAGGAAACTATTCTCTTGCTGTGTGCCTTAGTTGAAGGGATATAAATATAGCTAAGAAAAATTATAAGAAATTGTATATGATCTTAGCAAGAATCTGAAAGGTATTTTTAAGTATGCGATAGAATTTTGCTAATTGTGCCAAACTCATAGTCTCATTTGTAATTTTCTGATGGTGATTTACAGTTACAGATTCTAAAACATTACCTTACAAGTAAGAGAAAAATGCAAAGATAGGAGCACTGTGTTTTGAAAATTTTCTATTTTTATGATTATCACTTCAAGTGGTGGTAGTGTTATCAGATAGGTTCCGATATTCCTGGGTTCTTTCCCTCCTCAAGCAAAGAATTGAATGAGGGGGACAAAAAGTAGTTCCAAAGTTTTATTTAAAAATATAGAAAAAAGGAAAATTAAGCATAACATTAAAATTGAGCATAACAATCTGCAGCCACCATCTTCCATGGGAGGGGAAAGGGAGAGCTCTTTCCTGGTGGCGTGATAGAGAGGAAGGCCCCTGCTTCAGGTGTTGCTACTATTTATCAAAAGGAGTCCTTATGGAAACTCAGAACTTCCTGCAGTCCAGGTGAGGGCTCATGCTTGAAAATCACGCCTCAGGGTGACGTCAGGTGCAGGCCACTCCCCCAGGTCACGTTCCCTTGCCAGCCAGCCTTAGCCACACACTATTCCTATTTCAGTAGGATACATTTGTGCTCAGTGTTTGTATTACCTCATAAAATGGAATAAATGCTGGATGTTTTCTCATTCAGGTAGAAACACTATATACTGAATACTACTTTGAAAATTAATCTTGAAAATTGATAGGGTGAAGCTTTAGGGTATGTTTGACCAGTGAATACTTCGTGTGAGAGAACTGAATTATTTATTGGAATACCAGTTTGGTAATGGACCACCCGGTACAGTATTTCCTTTTCTAATGTACTTGTGTTTTAAAACTTCACAGATTCATTTCTGTCATACTTAGAGATATGTTTAATAGCTTTCCAGGGGATTGTTTCTCTTGCATTTTCTGAGTAAGTATGAGTAGAGGCAGTGTAGTATGTATAGTGGTTAAGAGCATCAGCCGGCTCTTAGTCACAGCTTTAACTCTTTTTGGTAGACTGTCGTACCTCTTTACTCTCTAGTTTTCCTATTTTAAGAGAGAGAGAAGTGAATTGTAATAGTGTCAGCCTAATAGGATGTTTGTGGGAGTATGTGAAATCAACATACATAATTAGTACTGGTTCAAGGTATACAGAAAGCAGTCATTAAGTTTTTTTTTCTGTTTTGTTTTGTTTTGTTTTGGTGCTGGGGATTGAACTTGGGGCCTTGTGCTCAGAAGGCAAGACTGTAAACAGTGAACTAAATCCACAGCCCCTAAGTTTTACTTGGTGCTGCTGCCACTGTTAATTTTTATCTGTTTCATGTTTTTACCAAGCTAAACACTTACAAATACTATCCAAGATTAAAGAGAGATCATTGTAATTGATAAGTGAAATTCCATATTATACAAATTTATCATTATTTTGTGTTAGGATATTTTAATGAGTGTTTTCGCATTGAATAATGAGAGCAATGCAGGGAGGGAGACAGCATAATTACCAAGTCACATTTTACTATCTAATTCTCTTTGTACCTTTTTACTTGTTTCAGAATCATTGCTTCAAGTAATGTTTACCAAAGAAAGGTGGAGTTAATGAATTCTCAGGACTAAAGAATAATATAAAAAATCTGTTGAATACCATAAAAAAGGCAGAAATTTACACTTCTTTTTAAAACCCATAAAATCTCTCTTTTCCATTTAGATTAAAATGAAGGAATATAGATTATTTTCATTAATGTAAGTTACAATAGGGAATACGAATTTATGTATTTATTTAATGAACTTCAGAGTCTTTTCTGAGGCTGTACTTGGGAATCATTGGGGTATAGATTTTTTGTGGGGGTAGATATTTGGGACAGAGTCTCACTGTGCAGTTCAGGCTAGCCTCCTTGAACTCACTGTGTAGTCCAGGCTGGTCCTCAACTCAAGCAGTCTTCCTGTCTCAGCTTCCAAGTGCTAGTATTACAGATATGCACCACCATACCTGGCTTGTGGGGTATAGAATTGAAAGACATAGATCGAGTTCACAAATGGTAAAGACATTACTGACACATTATTGCAAGGACCTTGAATAGAGGGTACTTAAAGTACTAAGGTATAGGAGAAAGGTATCTAATCCAACCTTGGGGTAGGAGACACCTCAGCTGTCTTGAGCTGGATGTTATAGACCTAGGGAAAGTCATGTTATGGTTTGGCTCTGGAATATCACCCCGAGACTTTTGTGTTGAAGGCTTGATCTCCAATGCATCAACATTCAGAGATGCGGCCTTTGGGAAGTGATTGGATCATGGGGGCTCTGATCTCATCAGTGGATTAGTCCATTGATGAGTTTGTAAGTAGCTGGGCTATTGGGAAATAATGGAAAATTTAAGAGGTGGGTCCTAGTTGGAAGTCAGTCACAGAGAGTGTGTCCTTGAAGTACATAGTGTCTTGTCTTGGGACCTCTCCTCTTTTTCTCCCTACTCCTAGTCTCAGTGAGTTGAGCAGCTTTGTTTCACTATGCCCTTCCTGCCTTAACACAGACTCATAGTGATGTGGCCAAGTGACCGTGGTCTGAAACTGAGTCAAAATAAGTCTTTCTTCCTTTAAATTGTTTTTCTCAGGTACTTTGACATGGTGACAAAAAGCTAAAACAGGAGTTTACAAACTTAGTGAATGGAATATGAGGTTTTGAATTACTGGATAGCATAGATTAAATGCAGATTATCATTAAGCAAGAGTTAGAGATGCTGGGTAGGGGACAAAATCATCATGATCTTTTTATGACCTGCCTAAGTAGTAGATTTTTTTTCCTGAAGGCAAAAGAGAGCAAAATGATGGATTTAGATAGAAGAGTGAGTAGAATTACTCTTCCTAATGATCCCTTTGGCATCATTATTGGATACAGATTAAAAACTGAGGATATATGGAAAAATTGATGACATTTTGTCACTTATCAATAAAAAAATCATCGGAGCTTGAACAAACTCAGTGGAAGTAGGGATGAGATTAACAGATGAAAAATAGGGACACCAAGGACTTCAAAAACTGATTTGTCTTCTCCGAAGTATTCATATGGCTGGTTCCTTAAGTAGCAGGTAGAAGGTGTTAGAGAAGATCTACTTTGAAGATCTTGGAATAGTCTTTGTAATAGTCCCCCCCCCCCAATGAGGTACCAATCAATTATGAGGCAAAATTGAATGGAGCAAAATAGGAGAAATCTTGGAAGCAGTACCATGACCAAGTTAATCTCATACACTCTGCATACTCTAAGGTGATGCACTAAGAAATAAGGAGCATCTTGTCTGTGGCATTTGTGCAAAGATAGTATGACCCTGATATGGTCATGAAAGAACATTCTACGGAACCAGGTTTCTTGGTCATTGTACACATTAAAAGTTCTTTATTCTTTATAAACTGCTTCAGATACAAATGAGGGAGCATGAAGACACAAGATAATTACATGTAACATGTTGCTCTTAAATGATTCCATGCCATAAAGGAAAAGAAAACATTACTAGGATAGCTGACAGTATTCAAATGGGCCTGTAGGTTGGATGGAAATATTATCTATGTTGGCTTCCCAGCTTATGTAGGCAAAGTGTCCTTGTTTTAGAAAAATGTACAGTGGGATATTTAGAGTTGATATGGCACCAAGTCTTCATCTCATTCTTAGATGGCTTGGAAAAAGGCTAATGTTTGTATAGATGTGTATGTTACATGGAAAGACAGAAAAGTGCAGACACAGTGAGTTGTGAGAGTTGTGATCTGGGCATTGGGGATGTGGGAGGCATTTGTACTATTGTTGAGACTTCTATAAGCTTGAAATTCAGAATTATTATTTAAAAGAACATAGGGGTTGTAGAGAAGTGACAACAAGTCTATTCAGTGTGTCTTCGTAGTAATGGAAAGGAGAACCAGAGTATGATAATTGAAAGGAAGATACAGTAAATGTTGAAAATAAGTGGGTTGGAAGAAGTTACTGAAAGAACAAACTTGAAGATATGAGAGATGGTTGTTATGCAGTGGTTTTTAAGAAGGAGAGGTGAAAATTGGATTTATAAAAATAATAGTTTATTTGGACTGCTTAGTTAATTAGGTTCTCAGTTAAGAGATTGTTTCATACAGTGTGAAAAATTTTATCTGGTAAGACTCCTGGTTAGGGAATGGGACTAGGTTGCAGAGGTGAGTGATAAAGACTGGCAGTAGAAAAGAGTATTGAGGAGGGACCATGTGGAACAAAGGATTATTGATTAGTTTTAGTCTTTCACATGAATAGGGGATTTATGATTTTGCAGTTTTGCAGAATTAGCATGCTTGCATTCTTTACTGTGATGTAGTACTTAGCATCTTGGCAACTGGCTCAGAAGCAAGTGATGGTAGCTGAATTGATGCAATGTTGGTTACTATGTCTAGATAAAACAAGAGGACAAGAAAACATGGCATCTGTTGAAATGATTGACTCTGAAGTTTAGGCTAATTTGTGAGGGAAATGAGAAACAAGTATGACAGATTGGTAAGAAAGAAAATTAGTGGCTTCCTCTTGAACAAAAAATCGAATTAAGTTTAAATTATAAGCAGTTTTTACATTTACTTGAATAAGCAGCTGCTTTTTACCTTGTGCTTCTTTACCTTGTATAAGAAAATGAAGTTGTAGTATGCCTATTTATTATGTGTCATTTTGACTTTCTCTTTTATTTGTTCTAGTTACCGTAATAGATGCGATCTCTGACCCATGAACTAATAACATCAAGAGAAGTTACAAGGAACACAAATTTCTCAAACATACTTTGTTTTATTTTATTTTATTTATTTATTTATTTATTTTTAATTATTTTTACCAAGAACATGTATTGGTACGTTGTATACATAATGATCATAATCAACATGGTTATTTTGTACCTGTACATGATACATCTTGGTTTCCCCCCTCTTCCCCCCTTCCCCTCCCCTCCCTTCCATTCACCTACCCCTCCCTATTTGCAACAAGTGTTGCTACACTTTACCGTTTTTTCCCCTTTCATCTTACTTTTCTTTTAACCTTCTTCTTTATCCCCCTTTTCCCTATCTAGTTCTCTCTTTTGAATACTATCTGTCTTTTTTCTTTTTTAAACAAAATATCTATTCTTCCCCTTTGTCCTTATTTACACTTATGGTTTCTCATATCAGAGAAACAATTCGATGTGTACTAATAAGTGTCTGATTCATTTCACTTAATAGTATGTTCTCAAGGAACATCCATTTACATACAAATGACTCTAGTTTATCCTTTTTCATGGCGGTGTAGTACTCCATTGTGTAGAAAAACCACATCTTTTTTAGCCATTCATCAGTTGTTGGGCATTTAGGTTGTTTCCAAGACTTAGCTATTACAAATTGTGCTGCTATGAACATGGT